>PJEM01008977.1:49493-76283 GCA_004023845.1 Helogale parvula
GGGGGGGGGGGGGGGCGGGTACTGGATTGTCTGGTAGGAATGTTGGGAAGCTCTTTCCGTTCCCATGACTGCTGGCGATTGTGCAACCGGGGGCACCAAGCGAGGTGCTCACACACTCACACACTCCTCTGGGTGGTATTGCTGTTACAGACCTAGGAGTCCCTCATCAGGGAGACAGTGCTCTGTCTGCCCACCCCAATAAACCTCTGCAAGCCAAAAGGAATCAGCTGCTGCCAGGTGGTGAAACTCCCAGGGCTCATGTCCTCGTGGTGGCCGGGGGGAGTCACTAGGAGTCAAGCTGTCACACAAGGGTGCTGCCAGGCTCTGGGAACCCCTGGGGGTCTCAAGGCACCTGGGCGGTGGGATGGAGGAGTGAGTTCATGTCAGGGATTTGGAAGTGTGATACCCTGCAGTCCCTCCTTCCTGGACCCTGTTCCATTGCTGCCTTTCCCCAGCTGAGACATGCCCAGTCTCACCGGCAGTTGGGACCAGAGTCACATGGGTCCATGTGAAGTTGGGGCAAACAGATGTTGCACCTTGGGGGCACTATGCAGGCCTCCTACCCAGCAGTTAGAAAGTTGGTTGTTGGAATGAAGAGGCAGCATGCAGTCAGGAAGAAAGAGAATGATGGGTTTTGTTTTCTTTTGCTTAATGCTCCAATCCTGTTGTGAGTGGTAGAAGGGTTTTAAGTAACCTGACACTTAAACCTTCAAGTTCTACCATTGGAGCTCTGGTTCTGGCTATAAGCGGGGGTTATAGTTCCCAATCCTTAATGCTGGTTAGTGATTAGACCTGTATGAAGGTAAGGCTGGATCTCAAGGTGCTCAATGATCTGGTCTTAGGAAGTGGTTTGTCTCTCCTGACTCGTTAGGCAAGTCTGTATCTCAGAGTTCTCCATGAGGAACCTGTCCTCAAGGGTCCGGGCATGTGGCCTAGCTCCTAGACACTGGGCTGGCTGAGCACGGAGGAGTGAGGTTCTGGAAGGTAGATCCTAGGTGATGAAGCTGGATTGGTGTTTCCTTCTTAGAAGAGGAGTCTGAGGCCACGTGAGTTACACATCCTTTTGGCAGGGAAGGATCTGGCTGCCTTTTTACCAGTCCTGGGCTGGACAGGTCTGCAAACCTTGGTCCAGGGCCTTGACATTCAGAGCCCTGTTTTGCACAGAACCTCAGATACCACCTGTGTGGGGACACAATCCAACATCAACCCACATCTATCTGACCACCGTGAGGTTCCAGAGGCCAGGGGACTGTGGTACAAGAAACCCAGGGCTTTGTTTTAAAATATTTTCAATGTCTGCGGCACTTCTGGGAGGCAGATAGGTGTCACAGCCAGATCTCCAGCTCTGGAGTCCAGTGGGGTCTGGGTGTGCATCCCAGCTTCATCACCGCCGCTTTCTGAGAGGTCAGGCCAGTCTCAGCTCTGTCAGCCTCAGTTTTCTCACCCATTTAATGGGTGAGAATATTACCTTCAGGCAGGAAACTAGGTGTGTGGGATGTACAAGGAGGGAGGACCCTGTTTCATATTCAATGTTGGCTGAGCCACCAGGGACCCAAGGGAGACTATTGCAAGGACGTGGAAAAAAAAAACAAACTGAAGCTCCTTACACAGGGTCAGGCAATGACTAAGAGCTCAAACATTACTATCTACCATTCCCTTCTCCTGCACAAAATTCTAGGTCACCCCAGTGAATTCCCACAGGAGTCCCAGAGGCCAGAACTCTTTGCTCTCTCCCAGGATCCTAAGAAAGAGAAGAGGGGCCACCAGCATTCGGTGAGCCCTTCCTGTGTGTCTGGCATAGTTCTGGGTGCTTCTTCTGCACCTTCGTATTTAACTGTCACAACAACGCCTGTTTGAAGCTCACAGCAGGTCCAGGCTGTTGGGAAGGACGCCATAACAAGCTCACAGCCCTGAGTGGTCAGCCCCTCTTACATTGAGTTCCCAACGTTGGCTGAATTGTCCAGGGTTCCAGCTGTGTGTATTTCTCTGGTCATTTTTGCCCCCAGGCAGCTCTTACCTTACCATCTTCCTCTGTGGAATGCTAATCAGCAGAAGACCTTTCCTGCAGAGGGAGGTGACTTAGACACCAGCTGCAGAGGCTAGTGGCCAGGGGTCACTTTCTGGCCAGGTCCCTTCCCCCACCTGGGGGCCTTAGTTTCTCCTCAGGTTCCACCCCGTTCTCGAACTTGAAGATTTTTATTGCTGATGCTCTTGCTGGAACTGATGCTATGATCTCTGAGACGTCAGGCTCAGATCTAATTAGAAGCAGTAAGAAGAGGATGGTGGAGATTTTCAATTCAGGAATTGATCTCCCTGCTGGATTCAAATCCAGGCCTACCACTCCCTAGCCTTGTTTTCCTCCACTGTAAAACAGAGACAGTAGTAGTAGTTACCAGTTTAAAATAGCTGTCATGTCGTGTGGATTTCAGGGATAATGCAAGTCAAATGCTCAGCACCAGCTCTGCTATGTAGCGAGTGGTCAGCAAATTTTAGCTACTGTTCAATGTATGGCTCTAAACTGTTTGTGGCTTCCAAGTGCCTAGAGTAAGGCCATCCTGGGAGTAGGAAGAGCCTCTGGGAGTCTTAACCGCCTCATTTCTGGAACCCTCCTCCAGCGCTCTCCAGATAACTAGGACCCGAAACCTTCAATTTCCTGTTACTGCAGCCCCCACTGACCTCTGCTCCATGGCTGGTCCTGAAAGCAACGTAGCTTGCTGAACAAATCCCTCTGTGTTTCCAAAATATAATTTGGCAGCACGTATACATTTTTTTTTAAGTAGGGCAAAAGCCCATGTGACTAGTGCTGAGAGAGAGACATCTAGCTCAAGCTGGGTGTTCAGGGAGAGCTTCCTGAAGGCAGCCAGAATCTGAATTAGTTTAAGAGCTGGGTCACTGAATAGAAACATTCAAATTCACTTTCTTTCTCTGCTTGGGATCTTTGTTTATCTTTAATTAAGAATGAGGAAAGGCCTCCCTGCTTTTGGGGATTCAGCCTCTGCACCCCGGTCCTAGGTAGAATTTCTGACTTTAAGAGTTTTGCATGTGCTTATGCCAAGGACACTGCTCTGGGCTTTAGCGAGTAAGCATGAAAGGCTGGGGTGTGGGGTGACCAGAGAAGGATGATGCAGGTGCAGCTGCGGGGCCTGTGGGAGAGGAGAGGCAAGAGAATTTAGGCAGAACATTAGTAGACCAAGGCCACCTCAGTGGAGATATGCCTATAAGTAAATGGGTTATCAGCCCTCCACCACCAAAAAAACCATTCAGAACCTTCAGGAAGGGCTGAGCTTGGGATCTGCAGTGTGCCCATTGAATAGATGAGCAAACTAAAGCCCACAGCTATTAGATGCTTCTTCTAAGGCCCCAAGCAAGCCACGTTTGAGAGAAATATGGGATTGGTGCCCTGATTCCTAGATCAGTGAACACCTTGGAGAATTTGTGGAACCAGAGGGTTCCTGATGAAGCTGGGCTTGTAGTTTTATAATTGAGCCATATGCTCAACCCAGAGGATCTGGGAGACCAAGGAGAGGCAGTGAGGCATAGAAGAGCAGGAACCCTGCTGCCGCACAGCCCTTGTATCAGGGGACTTTTGGCAAATCATCTCACCTTGGAGATGGCAGTTTCCTTGTGCCTAAGAGAGGCGTACTAATTCACAGAGGCGTTTTGTGCTGGCTCTCCCCCACTTCTGCGTTTTGTCCATCCTTTTAACTATGTTACCCTTCCCCTGTCTCTTAGTCCAATCATTATCATTCCAGCCATCTCCCAGGACCTCACTCAGCTATTTCCACAGTCAAGAAGGCTTCCCCAGGCCCCGGGAGGCAGTGATTTCTCCCATCTACGTTCCCAAATATCTTAAGGCATGCATTCTCCTGACTCTCGAGTCACACATCCAAGTAGGCACTGGATGGAGGTGTTAACCGCCACCCACCCACCCCCGGCTCCGGAGTCTCAACTTCTTGCAGGGAACTAGTCTGAATCATTCCTCAAAGTCCTCAGCTTGGTTTCCTGCACATAGTAGGTACTCAGTAAATCTTTTCTGGAGGAAATGATAAATAATGGAGTGGTTGGCCATTCTCTGTTATTTTCTAGAATTGCAGACCCTGCAGGAAAAGTTAGCTTCCCGCTGGAATTTCAGTTACCAGCCTTTTGCCTCGAATGAATTCTCTTATCTGGTCTGCTGGCTTTGAATTGGCTTTGTCCATGAAATGTACTGAATCTGTTTACCATTTAGCAGGGAGATGCTGAGAACAACGTTCCTACTCCCCAGCTACTGATAGTCACAGAGTTTGAGGAGCCCACACTCATTGCCGGGCACAGTTCTGGGCCCTCAATCCCAGAAGAAACTCAGTGGAGATCAAGGGGAACAGGAAGAGGGAAAATGGAAAGATTGAAAGATAGAAGCGAGAGACTACTGCCCAAAATGAGGAGGTTGGTCTCTGGCGTGGGACACGGTCTGGACCTCTTTGTATAGCTTGGGCTTTGCTCAACGAATGTTTTGTAAATGTAAAAACGAACAGGGAGTGCATGTGTTAACACGTGAGTGAAACGATGAATGATTGAGCGCATGGAGGAATAAGTAAATACAGGAATGAAAGGAAGCAAATGAAATATCAAACGAATGTCAGAAGGAAAGATTGAAGATATGAGTGCATGCATGAATGAATGTATCCATAAATGAATGAATGAGTGATGACGTCCTAGGAAGGCTATAGTGAAAGACTGTCGTTTCATGAAGAGCATTGATTGTCATGCTGCCCCCACCCTGGATCTAAGCTGTCCCCCGTGAAAATGGAAAGGAGTCAGTGGAACAGGAAGCCATGGTACAGATAATTCATAACACACATAGCACGTGCTTCTTAGAAAGCTAAAAATTATAGAGTCCAGAAAAGCCCTGGTAGTTTTTTTGGATATCAGTAGGTGTGCAGTGTTTTGGGGGAAGGTGAGAAGATGGGAAAGTATCTCTAAGCTTTCGCTCTTTTGTTGATTGATTAAAAAAACAAAAACAAAAAACTAAACTAAAGCAAAGACTGATCCAGCATGGCCTCCCTTGTATATTCGGTTCACTTTTACCTTGTCTGGGTGAGATCAAGAACCTGTATATTTGTCTGCCCATTTATTGGTTCACTAAGCAACTCCTTAAGTATTCTTTACATTGCTTCCCTGATATTACCTCTGCCCAAGGTCCACTCTGGCTTCCACTCACCCTTCACCTCTACCTCCCCATTCACCTGGCGAACTCCTACACATCCTTCAAGACCTCATTCAGTATCACCCTCTCGCAGGCTCCTGCAGGCAGAGCACATCTCTCCCTCCCTTGTTACCTCTGCAGCTGTTGCTGCGGCTCCGAGGTACAATTATGAACACTATGTGATTATGGATTCATACATTTATCTCTCTGGCTAGCTCGAAAGGAATGAGTCTTATTCCAGGGTTTCTGTCAGGCCTGCTGTTGGGTCCGGACCTGATGGATGTTGGCTGTGTGGTGGTAAGGATGGATGGAGCAGGGTGTGTGTTCTTGATGGCCCCAAGTAGTATAACAATGCAGCAGCACAGATGAGAAATCCAGGTCTGCTCACGGGGAGGAACGCTGCAAGGTTCTGCATAATGGCCCTGGAGTTGATGTTCCCATTCATCAGGCAGGGAATGGGCAGTGTTTAGGAGAAAGAGGGAGATGGGGAGAGAGAGAGGGAGGGAAGGTGGACGGGAGGGAGACAGAGACTGTGACTGAGAGTCTTGGGACCTTCAGACAAATTTGACTTACCTTTAAGTGCTTCCCTTCCCTCCAGGGAGTATTTTAAATGGGTCACCTTTGGGGAGTAGCTGTAAGCCACTGGAATATCGCTGGCTTCCCATACCTTAGTCATGGGAGCAGGCCTTTAGATTGATTCTTGTCATTCCAGTCTAGACAGGAATCCTCACTGGGGCAGTGGGAGGGGTGAGGGGGGTGGTGGAGAGGAATGGGAACTGCACTCCAGTCAAACCAGGGGGCTGGGACCAGGACTGCAGATTGGTCAGGACCCCTGAGTGATAGTAAGACCTGGGTTTAAACTCTGGGTCTGTGAGTCCTTAGTTGAGCCTTTCTGAGCCTCAGTTTCCTCCTCTGTAAAATGGAGACAATGACAGAGTCTACTCTGCAGGGCTGTGTATGGGGTCAAGGAAGCAGTGAGCATAGTGCTTCACATAAGATGAGATGATGGTAGCAACTGGGGTTGTACCGGCTTTACTGCAGCCTTTATCCATCTCCGAGCAGGTCCCTTCCTCCTCTGTTGCTTCATCAGTCTTTGGTGATCCCTATCCCTCTGGACTGCAGCCTCTGATTCCATCCCTCTGGGACCCAGAGCCATCCTAACCCTGGCCACTAGAATCCCGAGCAGTTTCTCTGGTAACTCCAAAGGGAAGCTGGCAATGTTAAATGCTGAAAGAAATCCCCGGTTGTGAGATAGGAGAATGTGAATCATCTGCCAGGATTAATAATCATAATAGCTGGTATTGACCGCTGTTCTTTGCCAGGCACCTTGCTCTGCCCATTTCTCACATTATTTTATTAACCTCTTCCCTGTCCTGGAGGGCAGACCCTATTCCAGTTCCCATTTTGCAGATGAGGCACTGAGATTCTAAGAAGCGAAGTTCCTTGCCCAGGGTCACACAGCCTGTGGATAGCAGTGCCCAGTCCTGGCTGATCCCTGAGCCGGAGTTCGTAGGCACCACACCACCCCCCTCCCAGCTGGCCTTGCCTCAAGAAAGAACAGCCCCAGTGGGGAACGTGGAGGTTGGAGAGAAGGCATTCAGGGAAGCCCTCATTAGCCACACCGAACCACCGAGCCGTCTGCAGGCCTTGAGCAAAATGCTTTTAGCCTCATCCCGAACCACCCCTGGATCCGTTTCTATTTAATCTGACACCGCAAAAGCCTAAATATGAAATGATTGGGGGCATAAGGCCAATTAGCAAATTCATTAATAGGATTTAAACATCGCTCCTCTGCTCTCATCATTTCTGTGAACTAAATTCTTTCCCCTTTGTTGCAGCCGTCATTGCCTGTCAGTGAAGGATTGAGCACTTCAGTCTCCAAGTATGTTAGATTTTCAAACCTTCCACATCAGGGACCAAAATCCGTCAGTGTTTTCACATGGTCCAGAGAGGCAGAGAGGGGTCAGTCAGATGATGAGTGGTCATCACTGCAGAGGAAACAAACACGGGACTCGCTCGCATATTTGCTTTCTGCTCTCTCACTAATTCCTTTCTGCCCTCGGCACATGTTGGCCTAAATCTGTATCACACATACGCATGCGGTGTGGTGGTTGCCGACATATACATAACCTGGGTACAAAGTCTGGCCCTGCAGATCATTAGTGATGCGACCTCCAGCAGGCCCCTCAAGCCTGTGAACCTTCATTTCTACATCTAGACAATTGGGATATTGATAGCAATTCCCTCCAGGGTTGTTCTGAGGATTAAATGCAAGAATGCGTGTAAGACGCAGTGGCAAAAGATAGCAAGGAAGTAGTGGTGAGTTATGACTGTCTGGAGCTCAGTGTGGTCCTCAGACCAGCAACCTTGACACAGCCTTGAGCTTGTTAGAAACTCAGTCCCAGGTCCTGGGTCAGAACCTGCATTTTGCTGAGATCTCCAGGTGACTTGTGTGGCCACGACCTAGAGCACGGATTATAGTACATACATAGGTATTTATGTGTATATTTGTGAGTTGACATATCCAGCAGGAAGGAGCCTTTGAAGCCTTCTGGTTCGAGTCTCATTTAAGATAACAAAACAGAGTCCAGAGAGGTGAGTGGTTTGCCCACAGTCACACAGCTTGAGGGTCCAATCTGGGACCTGAATTCTCGGCCTCCCAGCCCTGCTTCTCTTCACAAAAATTGCTATGAAGTCAGATCTCCCCAGATGCACATTGTTTCCACTGAACTTTTCTTTCTTTCTTTCTTAAATAAAACTGAAGTGCTGGACGACGTATGCCCATTAAGTTTTAATTTACTAATTTGAAATGTTATTCCAGCCAAGTGAGGTCCTGAATCTTGATTCCGTCAGCCCTCGCCTTAGCTGTGCCTCCAAGTTCTGTGCTACCAGACAGTATGACAAGGAGGCATCCTGAGTCTGCCACCGGTTGCATCTAAGACATGGGCCATGACAGGGTGCAGGAGCAAAAGCCTCCCTCCATGAGGGATTTCACGGATAACGTTCAGAATCGCAGGGCAGGCTGGCAGCCTGCTTTCCTTACAAGGTGTTTGTGTGGCATTTGAAGCCACGTATGACGGAGTTAGTGAAAGTCTAACAGACAAAGGAAGAGCCTGAAGCACGGAGGGTAAATGCCTTTTCCGTGGCGCATAGCAGGACCTCTGTTGGAAAACAAACAAGCCAACATCTTGGGTGTTGTAGAAAGTTCCTGCCCTCAACAGTTAAGCAGGACTCATCCAGGGTCCATAGGCTTGTCTGGGGTAGAAGTTGGAGGGACAGGGCAGCATTGCTTGAGGAGAGATTTTGATTTTTTAAGAGCCCACATGTCCCAGACCCTGCTGCATACCTAATCTCCTTTCACTTAGCTCTGTGATGGTTGTGTTGATTGTCTCCCTCTGCAAATAGGGAAACTGAGGTTCATGGAGGTCCTCTGATTGTCTAGTGACTAGAGAGCAAGAATTGGAAGCGTGTCTGAGACAAAGGCACCCACCACATGATCTCCTCCAACCTGAGGACAAGCAGGCCACGAGGGGCTTGAACAACTGCGACTAGCTCCTGAGCCCCTGGGGACCAAACATGACAGCCACCAGCCCCCACTTTGGCCCTGTCAGCTCCTCACCCATGCAGACCCTGGGCTCCAAGAGTGAGGAGAGCTGGCAGCTGGGGGAGGCTTCTGGAGGCCACGCAGCACCCAGCTGCTGTGGGGAAGCCAGTTCCCTGGCTTCCGTGTGGGGCTGAGTCTGCGGCTGCATTTTCTCTCCATCCCTGGCACTCACCCATGTGCCGCTCTCCCAGATGGCCAAACTGCACACTCAGCAGGGGTCTCTTCCAGAGGCTTCCCTGCTAGCCTAGTGGGGACAGCAGGGGGCTCACTTCCTTTTCTTTCTCCTTTGCACCTGCCACCACTAGTCTAAATTAGGACTCCAAGCCCTAAAGGCCCTGGAGCTAAAATGATTATATCCTCCACATTCCCACCCCCCTGGCCCGCCCCCTGACCCTACCAACTGCTATTAGACACTTCACAACTGAAATGGGAAACTAAATCTAAGGAAGTGGAATGACTGTGGACTTTTTTTCATGATGACTACTTCGACGATTTAAAAAAATAGACAATACATTTTCAAAGCGTGTTTTTTTAAAATTTCTGATGCTTCTACTTTACTGGTGCTTTAGGCATCTCTTGAATGTGCCTGTTGGGTATTTCTGCATCAGAGTTGGAACCAGACAGGAGAAAGAAAGAAAGAAAGAAAAAACAAACTGATCTGATTGAGGGCCTGCTATGTGCTGGGCATCACGCAAGTTGTTGACAAATACAACAACAAGAACACAAATATAATCTAAAGGTCTTATAATAACACGAAAGAGCATAGTATAAAGAAATGTCATGTATATAGCACTTTTGACCAAGTACTATTCTAAGTGCTTTTGATACATTAAACCAATTTAATCCTTGCGATAACCCAGTACTATGATTATCCCCATATGACACAGGAAATCTCATACTATGAGGCATAGCATTCAACCCCCTCCCCCCATTTTGTAGACAAGGAAACTGAGGCTTGGGAAGAAGTGACTTGGCCAAGCACCGCCCCAGATGGCTGATGGAAGAGCCAGGATTTTTATCAACTCAACTGAATTCAAAAGCAGAAACATTGCCAGCATGTGTTATAAGGAGGGGTGGGAAGGCCTGGGAGTAAAGATTGAGTATCTAGTCCCATCCTGACTCTTTCAGTGATACCCTTCACTCCCCATTGCCTGTGACATCTGCCCTCCTCTTGTGCCACTAGCCCGCCATCCCTGGATCTTCCCAACCTTCCAGAGCAACCAGTCAGGTTCCCATCTGCCCCCTGAGGAAAGAAACTGCCAGGAGATTAGTTATGGAGGAGACTGTCTTTGCCCTCAGGTGACCGTAATAATAATAATAACAGCAAATCTATAGAGTTCCAACTATGTGCCAGACACTTTAGCGGCTTGGTTTTACAGCATCACCAGGAAGTCAGCCTGATTACCAGACTCCTAACAGATAAGGAAGCTGAAGAACAGAGAGCATAAGGAAATCCCCAATGTCTCGCCTCTCAGAAGTGGCCAAGCCAGGATTCGAACCCGGCCGGTTTGACTCCAACACCTGTACACTTAACCCCCAGGCTAGACTCTTTCTGAGTGTCTGCTTATAACAGATTGCAGGTTGTGTTACAATGTGGGGGTTCAGGGGCAGGAGAGAACATCTCTCCCAGAGACGCAGGGCTGACGAATCAGAGAGGGTGCCTGAAAAAGATGGCATTTGAGATTGACTAAAGAGCAAGGGCTTGGCCCATGCAAGAATGTAGGTTAGTAGAGTTCTGGTAGAAGGAATAGTATGAGCAATGTCATTGAAGTAGATGAGAAGAAAGGAGAGGAATAAAAATGGCAGTGATGTTCTACACTTTTGTGACTTGGAGAAAGTCAACAGAAAGGTTGTCATTAGAATTGTGAGGTAAGTCGGGCACCTGGGTGGCTCAGTTGGTTAAGCGTCTGACTATAGCTCAGGTCATGATCTCACAGTTTGTGAGTTCGAACCCCGCACTGGGCTCTGTGCTGACAGCTCAGAGTCTGGAGCCTGCTTCAGATTCTGTGTCTTCTCTGTCTCTCTGTCCCTCCCCAGCTCTCTCTCTCTCTCTCTTAAAAATAAAATGTTAAGCAAACAAACAAATGTGAGGGAACAAAGTGGAGGCAGAGACCAGAAGCAGGTGTCCACATTCAGGAAGGTCAGGAGGAGACTGCTGAAAGGTAGCAGAGAGGAAGGAGGAGGAAAGGACAAAGTAATTGGGGACCAGCACTGTCCCCTCTCGTCCTCCCCCTGTCTTCCCGGAAGTCTCCCAGTGATCACCTCAGCCCACAGCTGCCCCTTCCTCCTCCCCTCCTCCCTAATGCACTCACTGTTTGTCCTGCATGATTTAGCAATTGATTGCCTTGAATTGCTCTATAATTGTTCCCTGTAAACATGCCCTGGCCCTTCAGTAAGGGTACACTTTTCCTCAAAGACTGGAACCTTCCTTCCTGCCCTTCTGAGCTTCTCCAAGGAGTCCAACACAGTTCTGGGCACATGATGGTACTTGGCTTGAATTGACATTACACTGAGATGCGTGAGGACTTGGGGTTCCCTAATTGGGATTAATGTAGCAAAGAAGCCTGGGCACAGCTCTGAGGCTTCCCTCAGCATTCACAGGATCCGAACCATCAAAGACAGTGATTTACTAAAAAATAAAATAAAATAGAGCATTGGAGGTTATTTCATAAGAGCTAGAGTTGATGAAAAGGTAGGGCATGTTGGGTGAAATAGAGCTAAAGGCCAGTCCTGGCACCCTTTACAAACTGTGTGGTTTAAGCAAATTGTTTGACCTCTCTCCGTATGTCAGTTTCTTCATCTATTAACAGTAATCATGATATCATGATATCAACCCATTGGATTGTCATAGGGATTAAATGAGATCATGTGAATTCAAGTGTTCATAAACTACAAGGCAATGCATAAATGGTGAGTATTAATATGTAGATGATGATAGTGATCATAGGTGTAAGAATACTTCTGATGATGCTGGTAATGATGACGGCGATGACAGCATTGGTGGTAGCAATGGTGATAGTGATAGGTGTTAGCAGATAGTGTTAGTGCTGGTGAGGGTTATAATAGGGATAATGTTGGTGATGCCAGATATATTGGTGACAGTGATCATAGTTGTATTAAAGTAGTAATGGTAGAGAAGGTAGACAGGCCATGGTGTTGCTGGAGCATGATAATGTTAGTGGCAATTGTGATGATTAAAGTAGAGACAACAGTGATGGGGTGCTGCTGGCAGTGATGGGGGCACGATGGTGGTGGGATGGTGAGGGGTGGTATTAGTAATGGTGATGATAACAATAGGGTGATGTTGGCACTAATGGTGGTGGTGAAATAGTGGTGTTGGTAGTATTGTTGGTGGGATGATGGTGGTAGTAATAGTGGTAGTGGTGGTAGTGGCACCAAGTGGATTGGAGGCTATATTTCCTTTTGTTCAATCTGCCTCCTTTGACTAGTCTATACAGAAGGATGTCTAACCCTGAGAAATTGAATTCCTTTAGATGTATTTGTCAACAGTAAGAAAGAATAAGACACATTAGTTCATGCCTCTAGATTTATGCCACGGTTGCCACTTTCAGAATCATTTGCATACAAGTTGCCTTCTTGACACTTGCATTCCCAAGACATAGCATAGGGCCATGCCTACTACGTAGTCAGTCTTCAGTAAATACTTGTGGAATAAAAGAGTAAACTTGCATGAGGACAAAAGTTAATAGTCTTGAATGAATTAATCAGATTTAAACGTCCCACCTCCAAAGGTACGCAAGGTCATCAGGCAGCTCCCTGTCTCATCAGAATGCACCTGCACTCACACCATGACCGGCGTCAGCGATGGAGCTGCCCTTCTATGCAAACAGGCTGGGAAGGCTTCCTGGGAGCCTCCTAGATGGCATCCTGTCCTGATCAGTTTCTGCCCTGATTCTGCACTGACTAGCACAAGCAACAGTGGAGAAAACGGCATGTGCCACCAGCTAATTCTGGAGTGTCCGTGCCGCTCTCCTTGGTCCCTTTTCTGATGCTTTGGGAATGAGAGGCATGACTTGCCCCTGGATACATTCTTCTTGGCGGCAAGCCCCTCCCTCTAATGCTGGGAGTGATTACAGAAGTATTTTCAAATCTAGTATCTTCATAGCCCATCTTCTACCCTTCTACCCTTCTATTCCTTCGAAAAAGAGAATAATCACATGTCAACATTGTAGTGTTCTTGTGGCTTTTAGGTTTGTGGCATAGAGTAAGGGCTCAAAAAATGGTAGTAATTCTTTTATTTTTCTCCATTCAAATGGACACCGGTCTAATCAAGGAAGGAGCTATCTCTATCATCAATTCCTCTTTTTTAAATATAATTTATTGTCAAATTGGCTTACATACAACACCCAGTGCTCATCCCAACAAGTGCCCTCCTCAATCAAAGGTAGTATTTATTATTTTTATCATCAGTGCGAGATTCACATAAAAAGTGATGAATAATGATAGACCATAGACTTTGCATATCTCTTATGGATGGAACACATGTGGCTTGGATTCATCTTGGATACCCTGGTCTGGGTATTCTGAACCTGCCACGTCCCCTGAATAGATCATACCTTGTTGGGGGGGGTTGTTGAGAAAGACGGGGATGACCTGTAGGCCACTGGGTTTAGGTGTTGTTCTGTTGAACAAGGAATAAGAGTTGGAGATCAAACAGTCTTAGATTTAAATCTCAGACTTGCTTCTCAGTGGCTGTGTGACTCTAGGTAAGTTACGAGGTGAACCTTGGTTTCTTTGTGTGTCCAGTGAGGTTAATAATACCAACACATCTGTTCCTGGAGAAGAATATGGGAAATAAAGTGTAAATGGAGCAAGGGTGGGAATTTGTTTTCCAGGCGCTCAGGACTGGAGGTAATGGAAAGACGAAAGTGCTTTTGGGATTAGAGCTGCCTGCAGCCTTTATCTGTCTCTGGAGTTGATATATTGTTCCCCCAAACCCTGGAACAAAGTCAAGTAGGAGGTGAAAGAAGGAAGGAAGAGGAGTAACAAGAGTGTGGATGAAAATGTAAACACGTAGAGTGCTGTAGCAGGCCGATAGTAAGTGGTCGATAGAGGATTCACTGGTGTTGCCATTTTTACTGTTCTGATTGTTATTATTGTTAAACATGTGGAAAGGAACCCAAGGTAGAAAGGAGAACTCAAGGAAAGACACAGGGTGCATGGGAACGTGGACGGATGGACAGATCCTAGGCTGAATTTGGTCTGAGTTACAAAGCATCATGTGCAATCAGTAAAGGGCGGAACCTGAGACAGGTTGCTTCCCATCCGCCCCCCTATGACTTGTAATCCACCCACGGTCTCTGTGCATCAAACGGGAAGAGCTCTTTAAAGGGTGCTTGGTGTGTGTGCATTTGTGCGTGGAAGGAAAGCACGCTACTGTGTATGGAATGTGAGACATCATGCCAGGCACATCCCCTAAGTCATCTCATTTAATCGTCACACATTCTTATGAGGTAGATACTGTTCTTGTGTGTATTTTAGAGGTGATAACCTCTCCTCTCTCAGAGAGAAGTGACTTACCCAAGGTCAACCAGCTGGTAAGTGTAGGGCCAATACTGAACCAGACCTATCTGCCCCTTACTGTCTGTAGCACTGTTGCTTAGAGACTCTACACCTACTACCCTGGAGAGCTCCATTTGACATTTGGGGGATTTGAGACTTCAGAGTGCACAAGCAGCTTGCAGCCACATGAGACTCGTCCCCAGTTCTCCTGACTGCCAGCCCCCCATCTCACCCTGGTGGCTCACACGTCATTGGAACTGACAGCGCCAGAATGCCCCCATCCTTCTCCTTCTCTTCCTGCCTTTCTTGGCATTCTTCCAGAACTTTGGAGGAACAATAAACCAACTCAAGAGGCAGGAGAAGACTGTAGGAAGCTGAAACCCCAAACTAACTGGTTTTTAAATGACTTCTATGTGAGGTGCCTGGGAGACAAACCCTCTCCCCTCACCCCCCACTTGCCCTGTTAGGTCAGCAGGCAGCAGCCAGACCAAAAGACTCACATACATTGCTCCTCTCAATCCAGACCACCTCTTAATTCAGAGATGCCTGCACATAATGGTGAGACTTAGAAGCCAGACAGCCCTGGTCTGGAACTCGGCTCTGCCTTTCTTTGAGCTTTGTGATCTTGGATAACTCGCCTACTCTCTCTGAGCCTCAGGACCTTCATCTGTAAAATAGGTCTAATACCTCTCCCCTACGGTGTCCTCTCTCCTGTGATGATTAATTAGAACAGTGTATATGATACCTGCTCTAGGGTAGGCACTCATTTGAGGGTCAACAAGAGTTTTATGGTTTGGCCCAGTGAGTCTTAGGCTGTAGATGACTATTAGCTCCTCTGCAACCACGTCCTAGTCCCTAGAACAAGTGGGACAATTCCTGGCATGTACTGTCACTTCTTGTCCATTCCCAATGGCACATGCTGATCATCCCTCATAGTTCTTTTTCCTTCAGAGCTACAATGTGACCTCAGAATCCTTCTTCACACAACACTCCAGACAGCCATTATCAATTGATTGCAGTTGGCACGGGAGATAGCTGAAATTTATTTGCATCCCAGTTCTGAGGAAGTTCTTCTTTGTTTCTCCCTCTCTTTTGTCCCCCAAGCAATATTTATTTATTTATTATGAATATAATTTATTGTCAAACTGGCTTTCATACAACAGCTACTGATCATCCCAACAAGTGTCCTGCTCAATGCCCATCACCCATTTCCCCTTCTTCCCCACCCCCATCCACCCTCAGTTTGTTCTCTGTACCTAAGATTCTCTTGTGGTTTGCCTCCCTCCCTCTCTGTGTGTTAGGTTTTCTCCTTCCCCTTCCCTGTGGTCCTCTGTCAAGCTTCTCAAGATCCACATATGAGGGAAAACTTATGATATCTGTCTTTCTCTGACTGACTTATTTCACTCAGCATAATACCTTCCAGTTCTATCCACGTTGCTGCAAAGGCATGATTTCATTCTTTCTCTTTGACAAGTAGTATTCCATTGTGTATATATAAACCACATCTTCTTTATTCATCCATCAGTTGATGGACATTTAGGCTCTTTCCATAATTTGGCTATTGTTGAAAGCACTGCTATAAATTTCTTACTTGACACATCTCCAAAGGCAAAGGAATTAATAGCAAAAATGAACTATTGGCCCCTCATCTAGATAAAAAGCTTCTGCAGCACAAAGGAAGCAATCAACAAAACTAAAAGCAGCTGTTGGTATGGGAAAAGATACTAGCAAATGACATATTGGATAAAGGGCCAGTATTCAAAATGTATAAAAAACTTACCACACTCAACATTAAAAAAACAAATAATCCAGTGAAGAAATAGGCAGACAACATGAATAGACACTTTTCCAAACACCACCAGACACATGAAACGATGCTCAACGTCACTCATCTTCAGGGAAATACAAATCAAAGCCACACTGAGATACCACCTCACACCGGTCAGAGTGGCTAAAATGAACAAACCAGGAGACTATAGATGCTCGCAAGGATGTGGAGAAATGGGAACCCTCTTGCACTGTTGGTGGGAATGTAAACTGGTACAGTTGCTCTGGAAAACAGTGTGGAGGTTCCTCAAAAAATTAACAATGGAACTACCCTATGACCCAGCAATAGCACTGCTAGGAATCTACCCAAGGGATACAGGAGTGCTAATGCTTCTCCCTCTCTACAGCCCAGGCTGTCTGGCTCCAGTTTGCTTTTGTGAGTTCGTGTGTGTGTGTGTGTGTGTGTGTGTGTGTGTGTGAGTGGGTGTGTGGGTGTTTGACCTATGCTTCCAGGCTGAAAGAACATTCCAGTCATTTGCCGTTGGTTTATCTGTATGTATCTCTGTGCTTTGAGAATTCTCCTTGCCATGTCATGCTTGTGGCTTGAGATCTACAAGAAAGATATGCTCATATCTGGGAAGGAGGTGGCTGGGAATAGAACTTGGGAAAGCAAAATCAGTGGGCAGAGCCCACCGTCAGCCACCTTTAGGAGTGACATGAGAGTTGGCACCTGAATATGAGTTTGAAGTCTCCAGAGGTTTCACACTCCATTGGATGACTGTGGTCTCAGGGAATTAGGTAGAGAATAGAACAATTTATTCATTAGGGTAATGCTAGCTGTTGTAACATAGAACCCAATATCTTGATGGCTAACTACATAGAATTTTACTTAATCACTCTTAACTCTTCAGTGGGGGGTGATCCCAATAGGCAAGTAGCTTTCTTGTGTGTGGTCACTCAGGGACCCAGCCTCTTCCCATCCTGTCGCCCCACCAATCCCAGGGCCTCTTTACCTTTAAGTGAAGGAGTTACAGATGGCATGCCACCTCTTAACAACGGTGACCTGGCAGTGACAGACATCACTAAGTTCAGATTTCCCTGGAGAGAGCTTGCTCCAGAAGCCCACCTAGACGGAAGGGCAGGTGGGGGGTGCAGGAAGTGTGGTCTCCGGCTGACCCAGTCACAACTCCATACCCCTGGGGAAGCACGAGCTGGAAGTAGTGTCAAGACTGTAGGCAGGCCTGCCACAGACAACAAGTCAGGGGTGGCCACTAAGTGGCAAACTGGGTCCTGCCTGGGGAAGGAGTCTGGGTTCAGATGCTTTGGTCACCTCGGGCATGGAGGAGGGCAGCTCAAGAACCAGAGGTCAGTTGACAAGGTTCACACTGAACCTATCTGGGGGAAGTCCTGCCCTGACCAGGGATGCCTGCATGGTCATGGCGTCAGCTGTCTCCCTCCCAGGGAGAGGATGCAGCAGTCAGAGCCCGAGGCATCCAGTTGTCCGGCCACATACCGGCCAATTGCAAGTTCCCCGGGAAGCATTATCACAACGTGCCTCCCCAGGTAGCCCTGTCTTCGGAGAAAGAAGAGACAGTGCCGCTCATGACCACTTCGGCAGCCCTGTTTTGCAAGGCAGTTCCATTTCTCTGTGTGGTTTATATTTTGGTCTCATGATCTGGGTTAATGAGTGTGTGTTCTCCTGACAGATGAGTCCCTTCAGGGTGTGCCAGCAAAATCAGGTTTCCGAACCTCCAAGGCTAGGGGCCAGAGGATGGGGAATGTGCCAAGGTAAATGCCACCTTGTGAGGTGTCTGGGAAGCAGCCAGCAACTTCCCCTGCCTCATTGTGAGGCTTCTGTGGCTGGTCCGAGAGCATGTGGGAGCCACATTCATAGCCCTGTGGGTCCAGGTCTGTCTCCAGCAGCATGCGGGACATTCTGGCAGCTTCTCCCTGATCTCCAGAAGGAAGGAAGAAGCAGGAAGGAGGAGAGGTTAAAAAAAACACCTTAGTGTTTTCCCTCCGAAGCATACCTTGTGAGCCTCGTCTGCACAGGATTTGGAACAAAGGAATCCTGGCACTTTGATTATTGTGTCTGCAGCAGTTGTTGAAATGAGTCTAACACTCACCAGTGCCTTAGTAGGAATTATAATTACATTGGAAGACCTGAGGCAACCAAGTAAACTGATTAGCAGCTTGCTCCAAGTTGATAGATTTTTTTTTCCCTCTGGGTCATAAATAGGGCCATGGGAGACAGAAGCTTGCTGGGTGGGAGCAGTCTGAGAGGGGCTTTGTTCATCCAGGAAGCCGGACCGAATGGGGCTGACAGTTTTCCTGGAGAGACGGACGTAACAGGTGCTCACCTGCTCCTGCCCGGGAGGTCTCCGCTCGCTCAGGCCAGGGACCAGCTGCGATTGTGGGCAGGGCTTGCTTGGGCTGCAGAGGGTATCCTCAGAGCAGACCGATGGTGATCTGGCTGTTAGGTGATGCTCTGGGAAGCCCTCCCCCAGCAAAGCTGCAGCTTCTGCCAGGCATAATTATTGCATGGATAATTACACGATTCAGAGCCTGCTGGAGAATTCTGGGCTGGTGCCAGAGCAGAGGCAGGGTTCCGGGACTGCGGCCGCTTACTGCTTCTCAGAGCTGAGTCTAAAAGAATGAGGGGAGCAATTCAGCTTCCTAAGAATCCTACCTGGCAGGGGCGGGACTTGGCAAGCGTAAAGCTGAGAGAGGGAGGGAGCCAAGGAGTTCTGTCTTCTGCCCACCCTCTTCATGGCAGGCGCCCCCGGGGTTCTAACCTGAGCCCCCTTGTGCACTCCCTCCGGGCCTTGCCTCCCTGGGAGAGCCCATCCCCTCCCGCCAGCACCTGCATGCTGATGGTGCCAAGCTCCCCAGCCCCTCGTCACCCTCTGAGTTTTAGCTGCACATCCCCAAATGCATGCTGGGTATCTCCTTCAGAAGCAGCTCATCACACCCCAACCTAAGCTCTGCTCCTTCTACCCCAATCAGCCCCTCCACCAGTCTTCTCCTTTCAGCCAGCAACGCCTCGCTGTCCCAGACCAGACCCCCAGGTAGAAACCTGAATCCTAATCTCCTTCCCCTCCACTGTCCTCATGTCATGTGAGGCCATGTTACATCAATTCATTCTGCCTCTCCTCTCACCCCACTTGGACGGCCCAGAGACAAGCTTCCTGGTCATCTCCAGCTTTCTTGTCGTGGCCTCCTCACTGGCCTCCTTACCTCCACCTTCACCCTTATCCCCTTGAGACCATCCTCCCACTGCCTCCAGATCTATCTCTTTCAGTGTAAATTTGGTTGCATCTTCTCATTCTTAGTGCCTCCAGTGGCTTCCCATCAACCTGAGCATCAACTTTACCCCTTCAGGCTGCCCAAAGCCCTTCCCAATCTGGCCTTGCTCCCACACTGCGTCTCCTGCCACTCTCATGACAGCCAACCCTCCTGGATGCCACTGTGCTCTTCTGGCTCCTTAAACATGGCTTTGTCATGCCTGAAAATATGTGTGGAATGGGAGAATGTAAAGATGAAGGCTCCAGGCTCTGGAGCCAGCCTCTTTGAGTTTGAATCTAGCTGCTAGCTGTGTGACTTTGGAGAAATGACTCGACCCTTCTGCTCTTCTTTCTTCCCATTTATAACAGAGCGATGATAGTCAAGATAGAACCTACCCCATGGCGTTGTCCGGATGATTCAGTGAAATAATTCGTGTAAAGCACTCAGTATAATTAGTGCACAGTAGCTATTTTATCAAATGTTTGATGCATGTCCTAAGGCAGATGCTCACAAAATGTCAAATCCAGAAAGAAAAGAGATTCCAACGAGTTCACATTTCAGAGAAAGAACCGGAGGTCCGGCGAGGTGAAGGGCTTCGCCCTGGCCATCCTTGGAGCCTGACTCTTGAACCCCAGCCTGGAACTCTCTGCCGGCCTAACTTGGAGTTAGATAGCTCCGTCTGGATGCTGGCGTTCTCTGAATTGTGAGGCCTCTTACCAGGTCTGAGAAGGATTTCTCCCCTACAAAATCCCTGCCTCTGGCAAGTCAGTTAAAGAAGGGGAGGGAAGGGGCGCGTGGGTGACTCAGTCGGTTAAGCGTCCTGCTTCGGCCCAGGTCATGATCTCACTGTTGGTGGGTTCGAGCCCTGTGTCAGGCTCTGTGCCGACAGCTAGCTCAGAGCCTGGAGCCTGCTTCAGATTCTGTGTCTCCCTCTCTCTCTGACCCTCCCCTGCTCGCACTGTCTCTCTCCATCTCTCAAAAATAAATAAAAGACATAAAAAATTTTTTTAAAGAAGGGGAGGGAAAATGTACATCTTGGTTTTATTCAGAGTTAATAAATAAGGGGACATCTGATTGAAGGTGCCGTTAGGGGTGTGTCTCTATCCAGGGTCTGGGGAACTCTGTCTGGGACATTATAGTCCCCATGAGGCCCTGGGCTCCGTGTAAAGTGCCCCCACTTACTGGACCTCATTGTGTACCCAGGATCGGTGGGAAGAGCCCTTACTTGGAGAGGGAGGCCAGCCTGGGCCTGGGGAACAGGCAAGGGGAGCAGGTCCCTGTCCCTGGGTAGGTCCCTGTCTTTGGTGTCTGAAGGACCTGTCCCAGAGGGGCTGAACTTATACTCTGCCAGGTGTCTGGGTCCTAACCTGACTCTAGTACTTCACAGTTGGGTGACCTCAGACAAGTGACAACCTCTCTAAGCCTCAGTTTGTTCTTCTATAAAATGGGGGCTTATAATAACACCTGCTTCTTAGGGTTTTGTGGGAATAAAGGGCATCATCTATGTAAAAGCCCCTAGGTCATGCCTGAAACTGAGCAAACCACACACACCTGAGAGTGGGAGTAATGCTGGCAGTAAACGGTGCCCGTCTGTAGGGCATCCACTCCTGCACATAGTCACCAAGTATTTCTGCCTTGGAATGCACAGGAAGGAGGCCTCTGTGAAAACCCCACATAGATCTTTGCAGATTGGCAGTTTTTCCTTGAGTTAATCAGGAAACCTTGACCTTTCCTGCCACGTGGGTCTCTGACTCAAACCACAGTTTTGCAATGACAGTAGAATGTGGTGAAGAGCCAGCCCCTTTCTCAGACAGCTGAGGAGAGGCAGGGGTGTTCTGAAAGCGTCTCCTGGAGTGGGATGGAGGAGCCGTCCGACTCCCCAAGGCCCTTGGGCTGAAGGGAGTAATTCAAGGAACTGTCTCTCTGCTGGCCCTCACAGCAAGGGGTGGTGAGGGTGTCTGTTCAGGGCGTGCATATTGTGCCTCCTACCCTGTGTCCTGTACCCGGAAGCCTACTCCCTGCACAGGGCTCTGCATCAGAGTCACCAGGGAAGCGGGGCTGCTGAGAAGGCCAGAGCCAGCCGGGGTGCCCTCTGGGGCCACATGCACTCCGCACAATTCCATCTTATAACCACCTTGGAGTCTCTCCCAGGTGCCAGGCCCTGGCCCCGCCCTGCTGAGTCCCACATTTGAGGCTCCCACTCTGGGTCCAGGGTTGTTAGGCACTTTCATCCATGGCTGGGTTCAAAACCTGGTTCCTCCACCCTCTGGCTGTGTCAACTTGCCAGGATCATGTCACCTTCTTGGGGACCTAGTTTCCTCACTTGTAAAAGCCAGTTTGTAAGTTGTGACTCTGAAGTGAGAGCCAAGTGTGCGGAGCTTAGCACAGTGCCTGGCCAGTGGTGCACACTCAGAGTCATCAACCTGACATGGGAGCCCGTCTCTGCTGCTGAAGGAGAGGTCCATGAAGTCAAGGCACATGCTTGGGGGGATTCGAACCCAGGCCCGTCGAGTTTCAAATACTGGCTGGCTGCTCTTTCCAAGCTGTGTCGGAGCTGTCACTGGAGAGGTTCATGCATCCTCCAGCATATCAGATGTGTACTGCACCAGATTGTGCCTCTTTTTAATTGGAGATCAGTGCTTCTGGACCTTGAAGATTTGCTGGAACTGGGGAGTCACCAATGGAATGCAGGTCGTAACATTTGAGAGGGAAAAACTGAGACATTGGCGGCCGTATCCACCCTGTCCCCAGTGTTTGGAGCATCTCTGCCCAGGCTTGCACCTGCACCTCACACCTACATCTGATGGGCCACTCTTTGTCCACTGGGACTTGGCACAGGTATCACCTCCCCTAGGAAGCCATCCCCTGTCTCTCCTCCATCCCAAGACTGACATAGGTCAGCCTTCTCTGTGCTTCAAGACACTGCTGCTCACAGGAGCCCAGCACAGAGCTCCAGGCCATGAACCGTTAATGTCAGAGAGCAAGCCTACCATGTACAGTGCCTGACATGTGGCAGGTGTTAAATAAAGCTATATATTGACTTAATTGTTTGCTAGTTATTCTGCCTCCTTACAAAAAAGGCTTGAGACAACTGAATGAATGAATGTTTGCAAGGCTGAGTTAGACTGAGGTGGGGTGCTGACCCAGGAGAAACTATGTGAGCCTGGCATCAGGAAGATCAAGGCAAGAATTCTGAACCTGATCCTATGGCTTCTGCAGAACTTCAGAGCAGTCCTTTTATCTCCTACAGCCTAAGTTAGCTCTCCCATTACATGGGGCTCTGAATGTTGTTAAGACCCAGTGTGAGGCCACGTGCTGAGGTCAGCAGCTGAGAGCTGTGGCAGAACCAAGCAGAGGACTTTGACATTGGCCTTTTAGAATATTCACAAATGGTTGGAAGACAGCGTGGCAGGTGGCCACTGATTATTTTGCGAAGGCACAAATTTGGATGGTGCTCCTTGGAGGCCTGAAAGTGTGAGAGGGTCAGTGAGCTTAGAAATTTGCACATGTGCTTGCACACTCACACACCCACCCCCAGCACACACATCTGAAAACAATGGCATTTTCCTCCATCTGCCCTTGAGCTCTCAGTGATAGCCCAAGTACTTAAAAGACAACAGCAACAACACACCTTTGTGTTGAGACTAATGATATAATCTGATGTTACATAACATTGATTTGGGGTCAGAATTTTATTTCAATAGTTTCAAATACAATATTGTTCCGTATTTATAGAAACAGAGCCGTTCGGAAGGGGTCATTTTCTTTACAGTTCTCCTTTGCTGCATGTATGGGGGAGACGGGAGGCTGCAGTGATATTTGTGAGCTGGAAGATTTGGGGAGGCCTCTGGAGCTTTCCTTGGAGCCAAGGATTGACCTCAGTAGGTGCTGCCAGGGGCCTGCCCTGGAGGAAAGCAGCATCTCAGCAGCCAGTCCTGCCCAAGCTGCCAAGCTGCTCCTTCTCAGCCTCCCAGCTGCTCTGGAGCCTGAGGCTGCTGCAGCTTCCTGGCCCCCCCACCCCCCACCCCCACCATCTCATCCGGATCCGGTCAGCAGGCCTTTTTTGCAGGACTGAGCTGCAGGTGAATGGTCTCTGGGTATCAGGAAAGCTGTTTTGAAGGCCTTACACCCGCTCAGCACCACGGGGACTCATGCAGAGAACTGGCAGCCAGACTTCATTTCGCTGTGATATTTGCTAGCAGGGCAGCCTTCCTTGTCTATAGTGGGCCACCCTGCACAGCTGGCATGAGCAGTAAATGAGAAGTGTTGTGCCGAGTGCCTGGGACACAGCAGGAGCTCCAGAAAACTCAGACCATCCTCGTAAGGTGTCTGGAAGATGATTGGAGACAAATGCCCCAGAACACGATGTAGCTGATATGGGGGGAATCCCAGGCTTATTTGGAAAGGTGAGGGCTTTGTGGGTTGTTAGAGTAAATAGGGCCCATTACCTCCCACTCCATACTCTCTGCTTTAGACAAGAACTAGGGGGCCCATTCTGGAACCCGAAGATGTGACAGGATCACTGACACCCAGCTCAGAGAAATCCAAGGGGCTAGAAAGACTTTAGGCAATTTTTCATTTGGGAAGGAGGCTTCTTTCAGGGATTTATACTAATACTGTCTCTAAATGCAAGTGGAAATGTCACTCCAGAGAAGGTAATGCTCTGAATTTGAGATTGGAGCCCAGTGGGCTTCATTCAACTATTCAACAGAGCTGATAGTCTTCTTAAAGAGGATATGGTTGTTCGCCCCAAAGATGGGCTTATGGACCCTTTGTGGGATGGATGAAGGGTGAGTGAACATTCCTTCTGTGTTAGCCAGGACCTTTTCTGTTTTAAACTGTAGAGATCCAACTCTTAGTGTTTAGGAAGAAAAGCGGATTTGCTGGTTCATGTAATAAGAAGGCCAGAACAGAGTTAACTTCAGTCACACCTTCATCCAGATGCTCAAAGAAAATGTCAGCAATAATCTGTTGATTTCCATTTCTCTCAGGTCTGCTCTCCTCTTGTTGGACTTTGTTCTTAGGAGAGCTCTGATTTTGGAGTGCCAAGAGTAGCCACCAGCAGCCCCGGATTTATACCCTGCCAGGTCAGCAACCTTCATGGGAAAGCTTCACCTCAGGAGTCCCATGAAAAATCTCAGCTGACTCACATTGGCCAAGACTGATCATGTGCTACACCCTGATAGGCCAGCATCTGGGACAAGTAGAATTCTAAGTAGAATTCTGCCTCAACAACCAAACAGACTGGAAGAGAGTGGGAAAACCAAGCAGCTCTTCCTAGAACAGGAATGGTTGCTGGGCCAGAGTAAACAACAGATGTCACTGCCTTGTAACAGGATGCAAGGTTTCGGTGAAACCTCACCTCAGGCAGAGGCCCTTCTCAGCCTCCCCTCCAGTCTGAATAATCATATCATTCTTTCTTACGTGCGCTGGGCACCTGCCTTGTGTTAGGTGCTGCAATTGTTCTTGAACATACCTCTTCTCGTGGACCTCGGGTTGGTTCTGTTACCAATGTCCCCATTTGATAGATCACAAACTGTAGACTTACCGTGTAGAGGAATGGAGTGGCCCAGAGTTAGAGCTCATACATGGCAGAGTTTGGATTGGAACCCACATGAAACAGTTTGACATCAGAGTGTAGACTCTTAGTCATACACTCTTCCCCAAAAGGAGCCTCACAACTTCACCCTTCCATTCTTTTGTTCTTGTTGTTCCATAGACTTGAGGTACCCTTCTTTCTACTCCTTGCTTACTTGCAAAACTTGTCCTTGAATGTTCTGTCCTCTGAAGAGTTTCCTCCAGAATTAATACCAGGAGATCTTCTTTTCTGCCCCACCATGGTCCCCAGCTCATCTCATTGCAGAACTGGTGGGGCAGGGCTGTTTGTTTCTCCTAGATGGCCAGCACTTGGTGGGTCGAGACTGTATCTATCTTCCACTACTCCAGCTCCTCCGTGCAGTACCTAGCACATAAAGTGGTCATGAAATGTCCGGTTATTTTGATGACAACACAAATACAATCAAAGACCAGCAGGTTTCTGGGACTTCAGGATGGGAGTATAATGTTGGTGATGACCTCCTAGCTATTGAGTATTATGTTAATGGCCGCCAATGTGTCGGGTACTATATTAGGGGCTTTACGAGCTGCTTTTTTTAATCCTCCCAATGATGCTATTACTCTTCTCATTTTGTAGATGAGGAAACTTTAACTCAAGGAGGTGAGATGATCTGCCCAAAGTCTAGCATATCATGGAGCTGGGCTTCAAGGACAAGGATGGGGCTGCCCTACTGCCTCTCATCCCCTGCCTCACCTACCCAGGGAGCTACCCACAAGATTGACCCCTTAGCGGGGCAGTCTGTGGCTTTCCATGATCTGTTGAACATTTTTTCTATGTTTGTAGAATTCCCAACATCACAAATTTCCCCTCCCTAAGGTGGGAAGTCCCACTCAGACTTCCTACCACCCTTGCATCTAAGGCTAAGACAGCATGGTGACCCAGGTGAGGCTTTATTTGGAAGAGGTATGCCTGAGGGGATGGATCAAGTACGGAATCCGTTGGTGGTGAAGGTGGCAGCAGAGGCCAACAGCTCTCTGGATGTCGCCATGGGGAAGTGCTGGGCTCTCCTTCTGTTGCATCTGTGGCACCTACATTGAGCAGTGGGGATAGCAAATAGGATCTTTTCTGGAAAGGCCTCCATGGTAGAGCTTGAATCTTACTCCAGGTAGGGTGGCCTCCAAATCTAACACCCGGACCCTCTTGGAGATTCTCTGAATTACCAAATATCTTTTAATAAATTCCTTCCCTGGATAAACCAGCTGGAGGGGTACTGTAGTTTGCCACCAGGAGGCCTGACTGATAGACCGATCCTCATACATGGTCCTATACTCTGGTTTCTCTTCATCGTATAAATTTTTCGCCTTTTACTCATACATGGTCCTGTGAGAAGGCAGCGTGAGCATTGGACTGTCCATAGAAGCAGGTGAGGATGTGGCAGCAAACAGGGAATCAGGGGTTATATCAGTGGGTCTTGGAAGCCTTTGGCTTCTACATCAGCACATTCAAACTTGTGTACACACAGATCACCTGAAGATCTATTATGTTAACATATAAATTCTACTTCAAGAGGTTAGGACTGGGACCTGGGATCCTACGTTTCCAGCTCTCCCCCCAACCCAGGTTTTGCTAATGCTGGTAGTCTAAGGGATGACAAGTGAGGTGGTGAGGTTCCTGTGACCCTTAGGCCTCAGGCAAAATGTTACACGTTACATAAAGTGCTGACTACAGTTTCATGAAATAATGAGCTCAAATCCTTCCTTGGCAAGTCCATTACTAACAATTATTCCAATCTTTGGTAATATCAGTCCTAAGGTACCGAGAGCTTCAAATCTCATAACTAGCATGGTTTGTTACGTTGCTCTTGCTCCT
>PJEM01008978.1:0-15759 GCA_004023845.1 Helogale parvula
GCCGGGCTAGCGGTCTAGAGAAGGCTTGCTCCGGACCTGCGAGGGTGGCGCCACCGCGGTGGGCAGGTGGGTGGGGCTTCCAGCGTGTGGCCATCCCCCCGCTGCTCTCCAGATCTCTAAACCCCCCGGTTGACGGGACGCGAACCGCCGAGGGCACGGGGGGGGGGCGGCAGACCCGGGCCCCGCTCGCGCGGACAACCCTGCCCTGGGTCGACCCCGGGCCCTCGCTCCGCACGAGGCAGGCGGCCACCTGGCCCTCGGCGTCAAGTGCGCGGGGACTTCGCCCGGCCCGGGCGCAGAGCCCGGCCGCTCACATCCTCAGAGCCGAGCAGCCTCCTCTTTCCAGGATCGATAGTAATTTTTTAAAAAGAGAGTCTGCGGACTCAATGAATCAACCGCTCCCAAGGGGAAGAGTTGTAGCTCCCGCGCGCAACATCCATTTGCAGAAACAATTCATTCCCTCGCCCGGAGCTCTCTGCAAATACCCTCGCCGGGTCCCCAGGCACGCGCGGGGCTGGAGCAGCCGCGGGGGCTGGGGAGGAGGCGGCCGACTGCGGCCACCCCTCCACCCCCCACCCCACCATTGTCCCGACTCCGCCGGCCCCCGACACCGTGCGGCGCCCGGGGCGCTCTGGGGACCCGGGCGGCGCTGGGCTGCTCCCTGGGCGCGCGGCTCCACGGGGGCGGGCTCTCTTAGCCGGGGGGCTCAGATGGCGAGGCGCGCAGGTCCTCGCACCCCCCGGTCCCCGTCAGGAGGGAGGTGACAAGTGTCGAGCCGGCGGCCGGGCGCGCAGCTAGACCAGCCCGAGGCGGGCGCCCCCAGCCGGCCCGGCCCAGCCACTCACCGCTCGGGACGCCGCCGCCCGCCGCGTTCAGAGGCTCCCGGTCGCCCGCGCGAGGCTCCACAGCCCCGGCCACCGCCGCCGCCGCCGCCGACGCTCCCCTCCCCCGGGCCGCCACAGCCCGAGCGCGCTGCCTCTGCGGTACAGCCCGGGCGCCGCCAACAAACTAGTTTCTCAGGCCTTCCCGCCCCGCCTCCGTGGGCGAAGCCAATCAGAAGCGGCGCCTCTGTGACGGATGGGAGGTCGAACCAGTAGTTCCGTTGGCAGTGGAAGAAAGGGGTGGGTGACCGGGCCCCGCCGGCAGGGCGAGGGGGCGGGGCGGGGAGAGGAAAAGGACTTCGACCAGATTCTTAAAGGCACAGGCGCCTGCCCGCCCCCGCCGCCGAAGTTGGGGAACAAAATCCGACGGTGTTCTAGAGCTTTCCGAAGGAGGCACCTTTGCAGATTGCCTATTCCTCTTCTGTACCGGGTGTGCGGAGCCACGCTTTTCGTTGTGAAAGTGTTTAGAAAACCCTTTCATTTTGCTCTGGACTTGTTTCAAAGTTGGGGATTTTCTGCAGCCATGAAACCCCATTAGTACTTGGAATATGTATTTTTCAGGGTACTTCAGCTCTCCCTCTCGTGCCACTGCACACGAAGTTTCTTATGTAAGCCAGTCTTCAAATATTCATCTATTCATCCATTCATTAATTCCTTGCACCAACGTTTACCGGATGCCTTCGCGATGTGCTAAATTTCCGAAATGATCTATAATTTCTATTTCTTAACTTATGGTTTTGCATCTTGTTCCACTACTTCAGGTTGCCGTGTATGCAATTTCTTCATCTGTAACGCGGCAGGTAAAAAGTCCTAGCAGGATTATGCGCGGAGTTAAAGGAGACAAACTCCTATGACAAGGTAGGTGTGCAATAAATGTGTTTTCTTTTCTCTCTTCCCCTTAAAATTGATAATAGGATGAGTTACTTAAGGATACAAGAAGCCCTGGTAAAGTTTAGAAAGTCTTAGGTGTTGCAGAAGCCTATTATGGGGCGGGGAGAATTCGCTGGAAGCGGAGGTCACAGGGCTGGGAGGTGCCAAGAAGGTTCTTAGTGGGGGAGGGGAGCGCTCAAAAGATTTGCAAAAGGGGTGGGATTTGGACTTGTGGAAAATGGAAAGAAGGACCCATGCCTAGAAAGCTGTTTAGACTGGACCAAAGAGATTCCAGCCTTAACAGGGTGTGCGAGGCAGGAGAGGCGTGTGGGGGAAACAGTGTGGTGCAGAGGACAGCAAGGAAACCCGATCTGAGTTTGGATCCTGGCTCTACCCCTCCCACGGGAGCTGTGGAGGGCTGGAGGCAGATCGCTTGGGCTCTCTGAGTGTCAGATTCTTGCTGGCCAAAGGAGCATTCTAGAAACTATGGCAGGGTTGATGTAAAGATTAAATAAGAGAATAGATGTAATAGACCTGGCACTTAGTAAGTGCTCAATATAGGTTTGTGTCTCCCTTTGGTCTAGATCTGGAGACAGGTAAGACAGGAGGGTTCTGGTATTTAAGAGCGGTCTTGGCCAGAGGTAAGAAGTTGGCCAAGTGTGCTGTTCAGATGCCTTCCAGGGGGAAAAGGCGCATCTAAATAATTGGCCCATTATAGAAATGGCACAGATCACATTTGTAGTTTTAGCCTCCTGCCAATTTTGTGGAGCTAGAGTATTTATATAATTGTTGGTTGGATAAAGCTCCACATGCAAAATTGATTCTTAGCAAGCTTATAACCATCGCTTAGTATGCCATTCAGGTTCTCCGAGAGATTACAAGTGCCAAGCATCTGAAATCTTGCTCGCGTGATCATTTCTCCCCTCTTCAACACCACGGCTTAAATTAGCTACTGGAATAAATTAAAATCAAATGCCGGCAGTGGAACCAAACCAGACCAAAGAACACGTGTTGAGTTATTGAATTTAGATATGATTTGAGAGGAAAAGAGGAGATGAAGCTTGCTTTGCCATCTGTCTCAGTCCTTATTCTAGACCCTGGGGCATAACCACCGTCATGGCCCCTACCACCACCACTGTGTTGTAATGACCCGCTTACCACCTGTTAGCCCGCCCCCATGCACAGGGTGTTCTGAGAGGGCAAGGATCGTGACATCTCCGAATCCTTGCCTCCTCTCACGAGTCGTCTGCACAGTTTTGAGATTTTATGATCACATCTCCTATCAGTGAGAATTCGCTTTTGCTCCATGTGACAGAACACCCAAAATAACTGTGAATTTTAAGAAAGTAGAAGCGTGTCTCTTGCCCATGCAAATTAAAGCTGACGTTAAGTAATCTGGAACTGGTTGATGACTCCACAGTTACCACGCTCATGGGCTGTATTTCCACCCTGCCACCCTTAAAGCTTGATTTTCCTTTCCATTTTGCCTCATGTTCCAAAATGGCTGCTGGAACTCCCGTGATTAACATCCACATTTCAGAGGCAGCAAGGGATAGAGTAGAAGAGCAGATACATGCCTCCCAACTATGTTGGCTCCATTTAAGCAAAGTCCCACACATACTTCCATTAACGTTGTGAGCGTAGTATTGCCTCTCCGGAGTCCAGGCTCTTACGAAGAAAGAAATGAGGGAATGGGTTAATCATGTCAACCAACAGCTCTGGCCAACACCTTTGTCTCTTCCTCTTGTCGATACCAGCTGTCCAGCCTTCTGGTGGCTCAGAATCGAAAGTCTTAGAACTTCAGAGATGATGTGCAGAATTCAATGCAAATTTATTAATATGTGATTGAACTCTTGGTTCTTCTGCCTTCTGGAATGTTCCTTTTCAGTTTCCTCTGCTGATTCCCCCCTCCCTTCCCAGAGGACTGGATATTGGAGTGCCTACGAAGTGAGTGCAGGTAGGTAAGACCTCTTCTCTACCCATATTCACACTCTAGGTGATTTCATTGAGGCCCGTGCCGTATGAGTGTGTCAACTCTGGCAACTTCCTAGTCTGTTCTCCCCCCGCCCCCCACCTTCTGCATAGCTCCTGGCGTACAAGTTCAACCGTTTACTCCATGTCTCAGCTTGGAGTCTAGGGGATCCTCTCCCTCACACGCCCCCACTGAGCCCCTGATGCATTGCCCTGCAAAAAGATAGGTTGTTCTCCCTGTCAATGACAGTGTTGTGGGTATAATGGCCTTTGTAGCACTTCAAAACTTTTTAAAAATATTTTTCTTAAATTTTTAATGTTTAATTTTGAGAGAGAGAGAGCGAGAGCGCATGGGAGGGGCAGAGAGAGAGAGAGGGAGACACAGAATCTGAAGCAGGCTCCAGGCTCCGAGCTGTCAGCACAGAGCCCAACATGGGACGTGGGGCGTGGGACTCCGGGCCCAAACCCACGAACCGAGAGATCATGAGCCAAAGTCAGACGCTTAACCAACTGAGCCACCCAGGTGTCCGTTGTGGCATTTACGATTACAAGACACCCTTCCGCAAAAGCCATCAGAAATTTTGAAAAAATAAATATTACTTACAAAATGGAAATTACACAGCACCCCTGGGGCCACTCAGCAAGGTTGCAGGTAAAGAGAAAGAGAGAGTGCAGGTGAGCATGGGCCTGGGGTTCTGTGTTTACTGGGGTTCGGGGTGGGGGTCCAGGGTTTCTTGGGCTGACCCTTTCTTGGTAAGTTCAAAACCTAAGAGCTGGAATTTAAAGAGCAGGAAGAGAAAAAAACGTAAGTAGCCCAAATGGTCAGTTATTGAAACCAAACAAGATTTCCAAAACAAAGGAGCCTCAGTTGCAGGGTGGAGGGGTAGGGGGGGGCTCTGATCTCCAGCCAGTGTGTGGCTGGCCATGTATTTATTCCAGATAGTCGTTTCTGAAGTCGATGCCTCTATAATCAAAGAGAAAAAAGAGAAAACCCAACTGTCAGAGCTCACACTATACAACAGCTCAGTCTTTTGCTCACATGATACGTCTTGGCACCATCTTCCCATACCCACCTCTAATCCTTGTCCAGTCTGAGCGAATGGGTCTCACCAAGTTCACTGCTACCACCAGACTGCTCCAAACCTTCTTTTCCCCGGCTCCTCAGAGCAGACACCCAGCTCACCTCCTTGCCTCCCCTCTTGTCCACTAGAGTCTGTTCTCAACCCAGCAGGCGGAGGGATCTTACAACAGGATGTCTTGTGACCCTCCTTCCCTCAGAATCCTCCCATCTCAGAGCCGAGGCCAGAGTCCTTCTGTCGGCCTGACCTGACCTGGCCTGGACGGTCCTGACACATCATCGGCCACTTCCCTGTCCTCACCCGCTCTGCTCCAGACCCCCTGATTCCTTCTCCAGGCCTCAAACAGGCCAAATCCATTCACACTGTGAGACCTCTGCCTTTGCTGGCTGGCTCCACATGGAAGGTTCTTCTACTCTGATGGCCACACAGTTCCCTCTCTTGCTTCTCTAGGTCTCCGCTCAAATGTCACGTGACCACATAGGCCTCCCTGACTGCCTCTATGCAGTAACCACGTTCCTTATCCTGGGAATCCCTGGTCATACTCCATAGCACTCTTTCCAGCTGAAACTGCACTTCTATATGTATATATTTCAAGGGATGGGGGAAAGTGGGAAGCAGTCCTGGCATCTAGAAACTGGCTGTGTATGTATAGCTATGTCTAGGTGTTCTCCTGCTGAGCGTAAAGAATCTCACAGAGGGGCGCCTGGGTGGCTCAGTCAGCTGAGCATCTGACTCAAGTCATGATCTCGCGGTTCATGGGATCGAGCCCCACCTCGGGTCCTGTGCTGACACCTCAGAGCCTGGAGTCTGCTTTGGATTCTGTGTCTCCTTCTCTGTCTGCCCCTCCCCTGCTCACACTCTGTCTCTCTCTCTCTCTTTCAAAATAAACTCTACAAAAAATAAAAAGAATCTCACAGAACAGCATCAGACAAGGTCTTGGCCATGATAGGTCAAGATGAAAAATAAGACTGCTCCATAATCATGTCTGAACACAGCCGAGGTAGGCATTACCTAAGTCACAACATACCAAACATCCACCTCTCCTCGTTAATATGATTCCTGTTTATTAATTACAGCTGTGACCTCGATCTGGTCTCCTGTTTTTCAGATAGGATTTATTGAGCAACCCTAGTGTAGACTGGCCCCTGCTTTCTGACAGCACCCAGTCCAGAGAAAGCCCTGCTTCCCTGGGCCCTCTCCCAGACCACCCACCCAAAGCCTCTGTCCTATGCAGGTTCTTCTAACACCCTTGTCCCCTGGTGCGTGGTCTCTGTCATGGCGACTAGTGATTAACCCAACTCGTTCATGGCCAAGTGTTCCTGGTTGGCAATACAGACCCACGCACACTGACAATACAAATACGTACGTTTTATTTGAGATGGGGACTTAATTGGCTGTCTGCTCTCCCAGAATGTATTTTCCCTGAGGGCAGGACTTTGTCTTGCTGCTCCGTTTACAGACCTAGAAAGCGTGTGGCAAATAGTGGGCTCTCAACAAATATTTATTCAATGAATTCAGAGTGTTAGCTGCCATTAAGTCAGTGGTTTCTTTTTTTTCTTTTTTTTAAGTTTATTTACTTTTGAGAAAGAGAGGCAGAGAAAGAGAGAGAGACAGAGAGACAGAGAATCCTAAGCAGGCTCCATACTATCAGCACAGAGCACGACGTGGGGCTCGAACCCACAGACTGAGATCATGACCTGAGTGGAACTCAAGAGTTGGATGCTTAACTGACTGAGCCTCCCAGGCGCCCCATGTCAGTGGTTTCTGACCTCAGTGTTGGATACATTCATCCAGGTCTTCACTTTGGGTTCAGTCTCCCTAAAGATAGAGCCCTGGTCAGATGGGGCCTGCCCAAGGCAGGGCTGGGGGCAGGAGATGGCTTTGTCAGCATTGGTTCCCAAGGGAGGGGCGGGGTGTCAGTGATTGCTCTCCCTGGGAGCAGCTGGGATCAAGGTCACCGATGAGTCACCTAGTCCGCTATGGGTGCATAAAGGAGCAAGGCAGGGCTGGAGCTGGCAGGGACAGAGCCGTGGAAGACAGACGTGTCCCGCCTTCCCCTGGTGGCGGTGTGGGCGCTTCGTGAGGGAGTGGCGGCCACGTGGCCGCGGTCCCCCTTCAGCAGTGCCCATGAAGCCCCTTCCCCAAATGCGCTCTCCCCGTACCACGTGAAAGACCACAGTGTAGACCTTTGTTTGCTATCAAAAGCATACTCCTGGGGTGCCTGGGGGGCTCAGTCAGTTATGTCTCTGACTCTTGATTTCAGCTCAGGTCATGATCTCACAGTTCATGAGTTCAAGCCCCAAGTTGGGTTCTGCACTGACAGCATGGAGTCTGCTTAGGATTCTCTCTCTCTCCCTCTCTCTCTCTGCCCCTCCCCTGTGCACTTGCAGTCTCCCTCTGTCAAACTAAAGAAGTAAACATTAAAAAAAAGAGCATACTCATGTTCCTGTGCCATACGGTGCCTATGAGCAGTATGGAAAGGCCAGAGGGGGTGACAGTCTCAGTCCGTGGGTCAGGGCACCTGCAGAGACACCTGTGGGGAGGAGATGTAGATGCCCAGAGCCCAGCCTGTGATGCCAGCCGAGGGGGAGCTGGACGCAGCGGGTGGAAGTGAGCTGCAGGAAGGAAGATAAGAGAACATCACAGAACAAACGCCTCCTTTTAGAAACGGGAGGCCGGCCCTGCTCCCTTCCTTCCCAGAAACCAGAAGGCAACACACAGGATGGACAATGGTTAACAAACAACTGTTGAAATGCAAAACAGTGTGTGCTATCTTTGGAGCCTGAAGTGGGAAAAATCAGCAAGTTCACTTGCAAAGGGGTGGATGTAAATGAAGACGCTGGGGAGGGCGGTCAGAGAATGGACCCGGTGGTCCTGCCAGTGAGGACAGGTGGTGAGGCCGCTGAGGGACGGAGGTGGAGACGGAGCTGGAATGTCGGGCGGTTTGATTTCTGAGCTGTGGGCATCTATTGCTTTTTTAGGGAGTAAGGGAGAAACTATTGCTTAACGAAAAAAGAATTTAAGTTTTTTAAAGTCTGTTTATTTTGAGAGAGAGAGACGAGAGAGAATCCCAAGCAGGCTTCCTGTTGTCCGCACAGAGCCTGACACGTGGCTCAAGCTCACGAACCACAAGACTATGACCTGAGCCGAAACCAAGAGCCGGACGCTTACCCGACTGAGCCACCCAGGCGCCCCTTAGAAAAGAATTTAAAAACAAAGTCAGAAGCTTGAAAAATGAAGTTCTATGCAGATTGGGGGGGGGGGGGGGGAAGGGGAAGGATAGAGGGGATTTGTACTCATCTACATGGTCTGGATTTTTTGAAAAATAGATTCTAATATTCTCTGTATAAGTAAAAGTAATGCTTAATGAAGGGAGGGAGGGAGGGAGGAGAGAGTGGCATGTGGAGACCACCAGAGCACTCTGGGTGTGTATTCTGGCTCTGTGATTTACTGTGTGACTGTGAGCCGGTGTGTGCCTCTCTGAGCCTCAGTTTCTCCATCAGTGAAATAGGAATGATGATAACAGTAATCATCCTCGTTTCTACTTCACAGGATTCTTGAAAGGGTTAAATTAAGACGAAATCATCTATATAGAGCCCTTAGCTCAGAGTTTGGACCTAAAAATAGTCACAGCCGCAGTTACAATGAATGTTTATAAAATGCCAAGGAATGTCCCTGGGTTACGTAACCCTAAGTGCTCAATTAATTATAGTCATTACTTGGGAACATCATCATAACTTTGGAGGTGGGCTCTGGTCACTCCCTAGCTGGGGGTGGGTGGGTGGGCAGAAGCCGTGCACCTCTCACTTGCCACCCCTGAAACTCTCTTTAGGGGTCTGTCCCCCGGGGTGACCGCCACCGCCGAGGCCCTCTCCCTGGCATCCAGGAAAGTATCACAGGGAAAACAGACACTGCGCCCCCCGCCACTTAGTTCCGTGCTCACATGGGTCCTTGCATAGCTGAGCGGCAGTGAAATGAGAAGTTGTTTAAAGGCCAGAGGCTTTGTTCCTCGACATGCTGATTTCAAAACGTTCAGCGTGTTCTAGGCTCGAGACTGCGGAGGAATAGCTCCCGAGGGAGAACGGGCTCCGAGGTGAATAAATCATCGTCCTTGTCCTTACAAAGGAGTCATGCCCAACAGAGCAGAAAATACACGAACCGCAAAATAGAAAAACTAAGAATGTTGCAGAGATTCAGATATAATGCCGTGACAGGTCGGGAGAGGGAGGGATGAGTCTTGGAAGCATTTGTCCCGGACCTTGCTGGGTGGGTAACATTCAACAGGGGCAGAGAAGGCATTCCACGGTGGAAACAAAGAGCTGGCATGGGGAAATTGCAGGGACAGATTCCAGAAAAGAAGAGACGGCCCTGGAAAGACTATGGGGGAGGGGGGTGTTGGCGGAGGGGTGCTGGGAGAAGCGAGAAGACTAGGAGGGGGAGGAAAGCCGGGACTCACTCTAGGGCCGATCTGTCCTGCTGCAGACCCTAGCACGGCGCATAATAGAACAGGCTTTCCTATACACAAAGAACCACTAGAGCAGATAAAATGTTAATGTTTCGTCACACAAAGGGTTACAGCACAGCCTATTGAGAGCAATGAAGTATCTTTATGTGTCAACATGGACATATCTAGAAAGCTGAGGTGTTGAGTGAGAAAACAAAAGCAATTTGCAAATGGATACAAAGAGACCATCACGTGTGTGGACATTATGAAACCTTACTAAGCAACGGGGTGAAGTCCACGCGGTGTGCAGAGAGTTGTTTATGTTGTATAAACGTAAAAACACCATGTAGGCGCGCACACGTAATGTGCTGCGGTATGACGGAACACCCTGGGAACCCCAATGATACTGAAGATTTTCTGGGAAAATATAGGTTGTCGAAACGACCTCAAAGATATGTGGAAGGGTGCATATCAGTTGCTCAGTTGGTTAAGCATCTGACTTCATGGTCATGATCACGTGGTTTGCAGGGGCTCTGTGCTGACAGCTCAGAGCCTGGAGTCTGCTTCAGATTCGGTGTCTCCCTTTCTCTCTGTCCCTCCTGCACTCCTGCTCTGTTTCTCTCTCTCTCTCTCTCTCTCTCTCACTCTCTCTCTCTCTCAAACGAATAATCATTAAAAATATTTAAAAAAACATTTAAAAAAGATATGTGGAAACCATGAAAGGCTTGATGCCAATAAAAGGAGTTTTAGGGGCGCCTGGGTGGGTCAGCCGGTTGAGTGTCTGACTCTTGGTTTCGGCTCAAGTCACGGCCTCACAGTTCATGAGTTCGAGTCCCGCATCAGGCTCTGTGCTATCAGCACAGATTGGGATTCTCTCTCTCTCTCTCTCTCCCTTTCTTTACCCTTCCCCTACTTGCTTGCACGCTCTCTCTCTCTCTCTCAAAATAAATAAAAATAAACGTTAAAAAAAAGGAATTTTAAAAGTTATTGATAAAAAGGGTCCATCTAACAGGAAGATGGAAGATACAATAGTTCTGAATATGTATGCACCACACAACAGAGCCTCAAAATTCATGACGTAAAACCTGAGCGATAAATCCCCTCTGGTTAGGGACTTCAACACTTCCCTCTCCTCCAAGGAACTGAAACGACCACCAGACACCAAGTCAGCAAGGAGGTAGAAGATCTCAGCAGCACAATCCACCAACAGGCTCCCGCTCACATTGACGGAGCACTCGGTCTGACCACAGAACATTCTCTTTGAGGCATCCATGAGACATTCGCTGGCATTAGGTCTTGGACCGTGAGACAAACGTCAACTAAAAACAGAAATTGAAATCACACAGAGTGTGTTCTCTGACCACAATGGAATCAAGGTCGAAATCAATAACAGAAAGACAAATAAAATCTCCACGCATGTAGGGATTAAGCAACACGAGTTTCAATAATCCATGGGTGGAGGGGGAAGGCTCAAAAGAAATTTAAAAAACAAAACAAACCAACACCATCAATCTCAGCGAGACATCTGTCACGATGATACCATATTAAAAGCTACAGAAGTCCAGTTCCCTATAAGACCTGTTGTAAGCAGAGACACCAAGGTCTTCACATGATGCTGTTTGGCATACTTAGAAGAGGACTGATTTGTCATGCACCAGCGAGAAAGTGACCTGACTTCTCTCCCTCGCAGAAGAAAATTTACCCATGGCTGGTCACTCAACAGTGTTCCCTGCACCCCCTTCTTCCAGTATAATTGGAATGTAATTATACAGACTTTCCTCCAAAATTTTATGGTATCTGAGTATGACATCTCAGGTGGGCACCTGAGTTTGAGAGCATTTCTCTGTGGTTCCCCCCCCACCCCCTTTTTTAAAACACAGGACGTGGCTGAAAGCTGTCTGTTCACTGAAGTTCATGATTTGTGTAAGAGTGGGTCATGGGCTATGAGTCATGTACACTTCTGACTATTAACGGCACAACTGAATATAAGCAAAAATACAACGTATCCCAGATGTGGGATGCAGTGAGAGCCATGCTGGGGAAGAAAGGCATCACTAACTGCTTACATTAGAAATAAGGAAGAGTCTCAAGTTAATAACCCAAGTTCCTGCCTCAAGGGACTAGAAAAAGAAGAGCAAAATAAATCCAAAGCAAGGAGAAGGAAGGAAGGAATAAAGACAGGAGAAGTAATCATGGATAAAACGGGAAACAACAGAGAAAATCGAATGAACAAAAATCTGGTTCTTAAAAAAAAATCAATAAAATTGATAAACCTCTAGTAAGACTGACAAAAAGAGAGAAGACACAAACTATCCATAGCAAGAATAAAACCGGGGTTATCCCTACAGATTTGGTTGCTCTTTTAACACACAATACAGTAAAAAACTCATTATCTTCTTTAAAAAAATAACAAAAACCAGTGTGGCATGTACCAGAAATAATTAAAGGAGGGAAATACTAATCACAGAAGTTATAATGCTTGTTAGAGGCTTCAGAATTATAATTTTAAAAAAAATCACTGATACTATGCTCACAGGGTACACACCTTGTTATGTTCTGTGAACACAAATTACTAATACTAAACAACCCCAAAATGAAAATAAATTTGAATTACGGCAGTGCCATTTTACACGAGGCACTTCTCGGCATATGTCATCTTTAAACTGCATTCCAGACTACAGTTCCTTTGTAACATACAATAGAGTAACAAAATTCTTCTCTTTTTATAAAAATAAGGGTCACTGATGAGGCATCTGGGTGGCTCAGTCAGTTGAGCGTTTAACTTCAGCTCAGGTCATGATCTCATGGTCCCTGAGTTCAGTCTCCACCGTCGGGCTCTGCTGGAGCTGGGAGCTTGGAGCCTGGAGCCTGCTTCCGATTCTGACCCTCCCCTGCTCACACTGTCTCTCCCTGTCTCTCAAAAATAAATACAATTAAAAAAAAAAGAATTAATTGAGGTTCCTGGGTGGCTCAGTTGGTTGAGCATCTGATTCAAAATGTAAAAAAATAAGCATTTAAAGAGAATTAATTACATACCATGACCAAGTGGGATTTATTCCAGATATGTAAGGCTGGCTCAACATTTAAAAATCAAACAATGAAATCTACCATATCAACAAGCTAAAACACAAAAATCATGATCATATCAATTAATTGATACATATAAAGCATATGAGGGGCACATGGGTGGCTCAGTCAAATAAGGAGCCAACTTCAGCTCAGGTCATGAGTCTCATGGCTCATGAGTTTGAGCCTCGCGTACGGCTCTGTGCTGACAGCTCAGAGCCTGGAGCCTGTCTCAGATTCTGTGCCTCCTTCTCTGTCTCTGCCCCTCCCACACTCGTGCGCTGTCTCTCTCTCAAAAATAAATAAACATTAAAAAAATTTTTTTAAAGCATTTGACAAAATCCAACACCCATTTGTGATCAAAACTTTCAGCAAGTTTGGAATCAAGGGGAATTATCATAACTTGATAAAGAGCATCTCCAAAAATCCGACACTAAACATTAAACTTAATGGTGAAAGACTGATTTCCCTCTCAGATTAGGAACAAACAAGAATATCCACTTTCACCACTGTTACTCCACGTAGTGTCGGAAGCGCTAGCCAATGCACAGATGTAAGAAAAGATAAATTAAAAACATACGGATTAAGAAGAAAGAAATAAAACTCTTTATTTGCAGATGACGTGATTATTTACATTGAAAATCCCAAAGAATCCATGCAAAAAAAGCCTCAGAGACTAATAAATATGTTTTACAAGATTACAGGATACAGGATCAACACAAAGCAATCAATTGCATTTTTATGCAATAACAATGAAAATGCAAGAAGGGGAAAATAGAAACACAATGTCATTTATAGTGGCTCTACTGAAAATGAAATCATTGGATTATACATGTTACAAAACAGGTACTATATGTGTACAAAATTGCTGAAAGATATCAAAGAGGAAATACACTGTGGAGAGATACACTGTATTTATAGATTGTGAAACTCCACATAGTAAAAATGTCAGTTCCCCCCACATTGATTGATAGGTTTAATACAATTCTTATTACTACATCAACAAGGTTTTTAGAGACATAAACAAGCTCATATTAAAATTCATATGAGCCCCATGTGGGGCTCTATGCTGACAGCTCAGAGCCTGGAGCCTGCTTTGAGTTCTGTGTCCCCCACCCCCACCTGCCCCTTCCTCACTCATGCTCTGTCTCTCTCTCTCTGAAAAAGAAATAAACAGTAAAAAAATAAAAATAAAAAAAGACTGAATAGACATTTAGACACTGGGGAATACATATTTGCAAACCCACATTCAACAAAATACTAGTTTCTGGAATATATAAAGAAGTCTCAAAACTCAGCTGTCAAAGCGATAGCAAATAATCCAATAAGAAAACAGGGAGAAGACATGAATATTGGATTTTATTGAAAAGCATATGAGATGACAAATAGGCACGTGAAATGATGTTCAACCTTATTAGCCATCAGGGAAATGTAAATTAAAACTACAACGAACTCTGGAAACTTAATATAATGCCATATGTCCATTATAACTCACACACACACACACACACACACACACACACACACACAAAGAAAGAAAGAAAGAAAGAAAGAAAGAAAGAAAGAAAGAAAGAAAGAAAAATACACCAAAAAAACCCATCTACCCCGCAGTGAGCTCTCACAACCTACCTACCAGAATGGGCAAAATAAAAAATTGTGATCACACCAAATGCTGGTGAGGAAACACAGAAACTGAATCCCTTATCATTTGCTGGTGGGGATATAAAATGGCATCACCACTCCGGAAACAGTTTGGCAGCTTCTTATAAAACTGAATACGCGCTTACCATCTACCCCAGCAACTGAACATTCATCCCAGAGAAAGAAGAACTTCTGTTCTTACAAAAACCTATACGCAGATGTTCATAGCAGTCTCATTTGTAACGGCCCCAAACTGAAAATAAGCCAAATGTCATTCAGCGATGACCAGTTAAATAAACCACGGACCATCCATGCCATGGAATAGCGCTCAGCAGTAAAAAGGGAACAAACTTGAATGAATAGCCAGGGACTTCTTTTTTTAATTTTATAATTTTTTTTTTAAGTAAACTCTACACCCAACATTGGGCTTGAACTTGCAGCCCAGGGATCAGGTGGCTTAATGCTGAGTAAGACTTAATGCTGAGTAAGAAAAGTGACTTAATGCTGAGTGAGAAAAGTCAATCCTAACACATCACACAGTATGGTTCGGTTCAGGTAGCATTTTTATTTTTAATTTAATTTTTTTTAAACATTAACTTTTTAAAATAAATGTCTTTTTTATTAAGGTTTATTTATTTATTTTGGGAGAGAGAAAGAGAGACAGAGACAGAGAATCCCAAGCAGGCTCCACACTATCGATGCAGGGCTTGAACTGATGAACCGTGAGATCATGACCTGAGCTTAAATCCGGAGTTGGACGCTTAACCGATTGAGCCCCTATTTTATTTTGAGAGAGAGATGAGAGAGAGAGTGCGAGCGAGCATGAGCACGGGCAGGGGGAAGGACAGAGAGAGGGTGAGACAGAGAATCCCAAGCAGGCTCTGTGCTATCAGCCCAGAGCCTGACACGAGGCTGGAACTCATGACCTAAGCTGAAATCAAGAGTGGAATAGCCCCACCTACGGAGGTATCCAGGCGCCCCCATAAAACATTTTAAAAATGGAAACATTTAGATATGGAAGACACAGTGGTGATTTCCAGGGATGAGAAATGAGGAGGGGGAGGGGCGCCAGGAGGGGTACAGGTGTGAAAGGCAGCATGAGGGGTCCCTGTGATGTGGGGGCTGTTGGCTGTTAAGTAGCTTGAGTATGGTGGTCACACCTGAACCCACAAAACAGTATAGTCTTACACGCATGCGCACATGTGCACACACACACACACACACATTCATACAAGTACAAGTAAAACTGGGGAAATCCAAATAAGACTGATAAATTCTATCAATGCCAATATCCTGTCAGCATATCATTGTGTTTTTTTTAATACGTATTCATATATGGGAGGGAGAATGGGTGGGGGAGGGGCAGACAGAGAGGAAGACCCAGAATCCAAAGCAGGCTCCTGGTTCTGAGCTGTCAGCACAGAGCCCAACACTTGGCTGGAACCCAGGAACCATGAGATCATGACCTGAGTTGAAGTCAGATGCTCAACCAACTGAGCTACCCAGGCGGCCCGTACATAGTTTTGAAATTGTCAGCGTTGGGGAAAATTGGTCAGAGTGTTCAAGGAATCTCTCCGCATTACTCCTTACCGTTGCACGTGCATCTACAATGATCTCAAAACAAATGTCAGTTCATAAAGTCTTTAAAGTGACTGACCCTCTGATTGCATCCCCCATTAAGAGGACCCAAGTCCAAATGGTTTTAAGGAATAGACTATTTCCTGTGGTATTTCAAGTATTTCAGGATTTGAAGAGATGAAAAACCACCTGATTCATTTTCCTCAAAGAATGTGAATACTAAACCCAC
>PJEM01008978.1:15859-60766 GCA_004023845.1 Helogale parvula
TCTCCCTCCCCCCCCCCCAGCTACACTTAGGGCCTCCGGGGAAACAAAGGGCCCTACAGCTCACAGTTGGAAAATCACTGCTTTGCAAACCCCTAATTATTGAAAATCATAGCTGTGGAAATCCCAAACAAAACACTAGCAAACTGAGTTCAATTAAAAACAATGATCTGGGGCGCCTGGGTGGCTCAGTCGGCTGAGCCTCCGATTTCGGCTCAGGTCGGATCTCACGTTCGTGGGTTCAAGCCCCGCGTCCGGCTCTGTGCTGACAGCTCAGAGCCTGGAGCCTGCTTCCGGTTCTGTGTCTCCTTCTCTCTCTGCCCCTCCCCTTCTCATGCTCTGTCTCTCTCTGTATCAAAAATAAATAAAAACATTTAAAAAAAATTAAAAAAAAAAAAAAAGAAAAACAATGATCTGCTGTCGCAAGGAAGTAGCGTTTATCTGGGGAGGGTTAAAATGGCACAGAAAGAGGAAATATATTAACATGACTAGTAGATCCAATAAGAATTCCACCTGCTGAGTTTTAGAGATGCAAAAGAGAGAGAGAGAGAGAGAGAGAGAAACTTAGTAAAATTAATACTTCTCATTAAAAAAAAACCCAATTTGCTAATACAAGGAAATCTTAACCCAATAGACTATCAGGTCGGGGAATCTTGGTGGCTCTTAAGGACTTGGTCTGCAACGTAGGAAGCCTCACCGTTTGGAGTCTGTGTGGGTAGAGGCCCCATCCAGGTGGGGGGGACCAACCATATACCAGTTGGGGAATCAGGATATCAGGCTGGATCAGCAGTGCCTGCCAGGTGGAGACGGTGCACCTGCTGATGAGACGCCTCACATTGTCTAGAACGATGAAGGTAAAAGAGAAATCGAAAGTGCCTCCAAGGTTCAGCGGGTGACTCAGTGAGCAATGCCAGACTCAGAAATGGAGCAGAGGTGGAAGAGGAGCAGGTTTGGTGAGCAGTGAAGGAAATTTCTGCTTCTCTCTGTACCTCTGTAACCCCACTGAAGGGGGTATGAAGTGTGGAGACATATTAGCTTCTCCAAGCACACCTGTTGCTTTCTTCCTGACTCGAGGTCTTTTAACTCACAGGGAATCTTTTTAATGTTTATTTACTTTTGAGAGAGAGAGGCAGAGCGTGAGCAGGGGAGGGTCAGAGAGAGAGAGAGAGAGACACAGAATCTGAAGCAGGCTCCAGACTCCGAGTTGTCAACACAGAGCCCGATGTGGGGCTCCAACCCACGGACTGTGAGACCATGAGCTGAGTCGAAGTCAGATGCTCCACCAACTGAGCCACTCAGGCGCCTCTGGGAAACTTCTTACTGTAAGCAAAACTTTGATTAATTACATTGTTCTCTAGTAAATGCTGGAGATTTATGAATGTGGACTCTAACCTACAAACAGCAGCTGGAGAAACCCCAGAGAGAAGTGTGGTCTTGCCTTACTCCACTTCTCATGGCTGCACTGTCAGCAGACTGGAGGAAGTTGGGTCAATAATTAGTGTCATGATGATCATTACTCTCCTCTGCCCATGAATTAACATTAACGAGAGAATATCCTGCTTTGGGTGAAAGGAGCTTTTAAACTAAAAAGACAGGGGCGCCTGGGTGGCTCAGTCGTTTAAGTGTCCGACTTTGGCTCAGGTCATGATCTCACAGTTTGTGGGTTCGAGCCCTACATCGGGCTCCGTGCTGACAGCTCAGAGCCTGGAGCCTGCTTCGGATTCTGTGTCTCCCTCTCTCTCTGCTCCTCCCCCACTTACGCTCTGTCTTTCTCTGTCTGTCTCTCAAAAAATAAATAAACATTAAAAAAAAAGATAAGGAGGAAGACAGGAACAAAGAAACCCTTCTTCCTCCATCATGGAGAAAATTGAGAGCTAAATATTCTGGGAACATTTTAAGGGCCTGGGGAAGGGTTCCAAGCAGGACGGATGACAATGGAGCGGGGGCACTGGGGACCCTCACTCGTCCCCAGTTTTGCCCCTGCTAAACCTCATTCCAAAGTTTCCTCGATTGCTGATTCCCTTGGCAAATAGTGTGATGCCATGTGTGAGCCTTAGAAAAACCAAGTTTCTGTGGGGCACAAGAAATGACAGAAAATCTTCCCTTGCTTGAGCTCTGTCTGGGCCCGGGTGGCAGATTTAGAGTGGGATTGAGTGCGCAGAGAAACCAGAGTAGGAGGTGGGGGTGGGAGGGTCTCCAGGGAACCGCGACTTATTCTCTGATCTTGCAAAAGGAGCGGATGAAGAATGACAGAAGAGGTCCTCAAAGAACCTTAAAGATTTTATTGGCATTTGTGCAGACGCTTCTTGCTCTTTCAAGGCACTTGAATTTCTCTGCTCTCATTTAATCTTCTCCCTGTGAGGCTCCTGAACGGTGTCCTGACCTGTGGGTCCACCGTGGGAATTCTGGAGGGCCATGGAAGACCGCGGAAGGACAGGAGCACCGCACAATTTGGAGACTGCCCCGCCCAAAACACATGAAAATGAACCCTGGAGTCCTGCTGAGTGTAATTCATGCAGAACCAGCGAGGAGCTGACTGGAGTTCCGATCGATTAGCTGCCTCGTGTTCCATTTGATAGAAGTTTAAATATGTATTTATATTGATTTTTTTATATTTATGTATATATATGTGTTCCCCCTGGTTTCTAACACTACAGTAGGTCCTTCTGAAAGCTTGTCAACCTTAGTCACCTCAGCCCAAGTGCCCTGTGGGTGAAAAGCCCTGGAATGTAACATGCCAGGCAAAGGCAGGCTGCTGAAATCCCCAAAGAATGTCCTGGCAGAATGGGAGAAAGTGTGGGACGTATGGTTGCAACATCACACTTTGAAGACTTATTTTAGACAAACAAACACAGCGGGGTAGTTGGTGAAGTGAGTGGAGCTGGGAGGCGAGGCGTCCGGGCGTTGGGTATGATCGTGGGTGCTGGGTGCTCAAATAGCTTCCAACCAACCCCTAGAAGTTCTCCAAAATCCCTTAGAAGATGCACAGCTTCCTTCTCCCAAAGGTGAGAAAAAAGTCATCTCCCTTTTGGCTGACAGAGATGTAGAGCGGATTTGATAACCCCCACGTCGATGTTGAAGGAAAGAGGGGCCAGAGGCTCTCCCTCTCCTGCTCCATCAGTAACTTTGTAACATTTCTTCACTCAGGTTTCAGATTCCGGCTGCCACGTGTGGTGGGTGTGTCGGCTCCCACCCGTGGAGCAGGCTTGGCTTTTCCCCAGGAGCCTCCAGAAGCCGGGTTGACCCATTATTTCTACCATTCATTATTTTTCTTTCGATCCACACGGCAGGTCTTCCCACCTTTGTAATCCCACCTCCCAGGGAGAGACTCTCACAGAGGCAGATCCGGACCCTGGTGGGGAGAAATTTTGCAACATGAACAAAGTGAAACGGAAATGGAAACTTACAGCTCCAGAACCCTGAGTACTTTTGTTCTGTTTGCGCTTTTTAAAAATAATCATTTTTGAGCTCCTTGTGCATCCATGGGCCCCAGAGCCAGGCAATGATTCGTGATTTTGATGCTGTCCAAAATGGCATTAATTTTAATTTTTTAAATGTCTATTTATTTTTGAGAGAGAAAGAAAGAGAACGAGTTGGGGAGGGGCAGAGAGAGGGAGGGACACGGAATCTGAAGCAGACTCCAGGCTCTGAGCTGTCAGCACAGAGCCCCATGCGAGATTCAAACCCACGAACCGTGTGAGCATCACCTGAGCCGAAGTCGGACACTTAACTGACTAAGCCATCCAGGTGCCCCTAAATGGCATTTATTTTAAAATTTCATGTAAAAAATGTTTATTTATCTATTTTGAGAGAGAGAGAGAGAGAGAGAGTGAGAGAGAGCACACTCATGTGGGAGGGACTGAGAGAGAGAGAGAGAGACAGTGTAAGCAGGGAAGGGGCAGAGAGAGAAGGAAACGGAGAATCCCAAGCAGACTCCTCACTGACTGACAGCAGAGAACCTGAAGTGGGGCTCGAACTCATGAACAGTCAGATCATGACCTGAGCCATAGGCAGATGTTCAACCAACTGAGCCACCGAGGCGTCCCAAAATACAGTTGATTTTTAAACTGACTTTTTTCTCATGGTTCCCACTACATTATTAATAGTTAATGTATAGATTCTTCTGAATTTTCTAAGAAATCATATTGTCCATGAAATATAACAGCTTTATTTTTTCCTTTCCTATCTTTGTAGTTCCTATTTCCTTCTCTTCCTTTATTGAACTGCCTTTGACCCCAGGTTCATTTCTGATAGAAATGGTGCTCCTAGGCAACTTGGTTTTCTCTGCAACTTGCGGGAGAAGCACCCGACATTTCACATTTGAATGTACTGTTTGGTGTGGGTTTTGTACATATTCTCTGTCAGATCCCTCCTTTGTACCATCTGGATCCTTCGCCTCAGATGTCCTGTGCTAGCTCTTGCATCTAGAAGTATCTTTTCACGGACTCTGATCACCATCGTGTCTGCCTTGACAGGACCTTCCTTTGTGCTCATGCTGTGTGACGCTTCACCCATGCCCAGAGGCTTTCCCTCCGATGCTGACGTGGCAGACAACGGGGGTCCCCACTGGGTGCATCCCAGGGCCATGCTTTGACAGTGGACATGGGGGCTAGTGATCAAATCTCACTCCCCTTCTCCCCTCCTAGACAGATTGTGCTGAGAAACAGATGGCCCCACGGGACCGTGCACATTAAGGCAACGGCCAGCTGCCACTGCATCCTCTAGTGGCTCTCTCCCCTCTCCCCTGTCTCACTCCCTCTTCTCCAAACCCTGGCTCCTTGGGATCGCCTCAGACTCCGCTGTCTGGGAGGCTCAGATGGAGATAGTTGAGAACAGTTGTGACCCCAGAAAGCAGACAGAATTTCAGAGTTGGATTACTCACCAGCTGAAGCCTTAAGGACCGCACTATTGGTGACAAAGGGGGCAATAACACCTGGCATGCAGCGGCATCACCATTAGGACGCTTTCTACCTGTGGTTAATTTGGACAAGGTGCAAGGTGGGGAGAGGAAAGCGAGGCATTTGTTGACGCAGTGACTGGAGGACTTGGATGCTTAGCAGCAATGATTAGCACAGGCTGTGGATTGTGCTGGCTTTCGGTAACGGCACAGGGAGCCTTAAAAAAGTTAACTCAGGGCAGCCGGCTGTCAACTCCAGGCATGCCCGGAAACTGACAAGCGAGAGACTGAGCCTCTTTGAGTTGCAGGGAACTCTTGGGAATATCACTTCTGTCAAACTCTGTTTCGTGTATCTGGGAGCTGTGTTATGAAGTGCACTCAAGATTGTTATCTTTTCTTTTTTCTGCTTTCTTTTTTTAATTAAAAAATCCTTTTAATGTTTATTTTTGAGAAAGAGAGAGAGAGTGCAAGTGGGGGAGGAGGGAGGGTGCAGAGAGACAGAGAGAGAGGGAGACACAGAATCTGAAGCAGGCTCCAGACATGGGGCTCAACCCCACGCGCTGTGAGATCATAACCTGAGCCGGAGTCAGACACCCAACCAGCTGAGCCACCCACGTGCCCCATTGATGAACTGACCTCTCACCGTAATAAAATGTCCTGCTTGATCTCTTGTAAGTACACTGTCTCTTGAAGTTCACTTTGCCTGTTATTTTTAGGGTCACGAGAACTTGCTTATGCTTGGTGTCTTTGTAAGGCTTTCCTCAAACTTTTTCTTTCAACTTGTCTTCATCTTTATGTTTACAGTGTGTTTTTTGTAAAGGACATATCATTAGGTCCTGCTTTTTTATTGAGTCTGCCCGTCTCTGTTTTTATTTATTATTATTATTATTTTTACTTTTTATTTTTAATTTTTAAAAAATTTTTTAATAGTTTATTGTCAAATTGGTTTCCATATAACACCCAGTGCTTCTCCCCACAAGTGCCCCCCACCATGACCATCACCCCCTCCCTCCCTCCCCCTCCCCCTTCAGTCCATGGTTCGTTTTCAGTATTCAGTAGTCTCCCTTGATCTGTGTCCCTCACTCTTCCCCGCTTTCTTTCCCCCTTCCTCTCCCCATGGTCCCCTGCCAGGTCTCTCCTGTTAGACCTATGAATGCAAACATATGGTATCTGTCCTTCTCTGCCTGACTTATTTCACTTAGCATGACACCCTCCAGTTACATCCACGTTGCTACAAATGGCCAGATTTCATTCTTTCTCATTGCCATGTAGTACTCCATTGTATATATATACCACATCTTCTTGATCCATTCATCAGTTGATGGACATGTAGGCTCTTTCCATGATTTGGCTCAGATGCAAAAATACTCAACAAGATACTAGCAAATCGAATTCAACAGCACATAAAAAGTATTATCCATTATGATCAAGTGGGATTTATTCCTGGGTTACAAGGCTGGCTCAACATTCGCAAATCCATCAATGTGACACACCACATCAACAAAACAAAAGAAAAAAATCATATGATCCTATCGATAGATGCTGAAAAAGCATTTGACAAAATACAACATCTCTTCTTAATAAAAACAGTCTCTGTTTTTAAAGTGAGCATTTTGGGATGCCTGGGTGGCTCAGTCGATTAAGCCTCCAACTCTTGGTTTCGGCTCAGGTCATGATCTCATGGTTTGTGAGTTGGAGCCCTGCATCGGTCTCTCTGCTGACAATGTGGAGCCTGCTTGGGATTCTCTGTCGCCCTCTCTCTCTGCCCTACCCCACTCACTTTCTATCTCTCTCTCAAAATAGATGAATAAACTTAAAAAAAATTAACTGAGCATTTTAAAGATTTGGTTTAGGGTAAGCATTATGTAAGGAGTTTTAAAAATTGGTTTTGGGCACCTGGGTGGCTCAGTCGGATAAGCCTCTGCCTTTGGCTCAGGTCGTGATCTCGTGTTTGTGAGTTCAGTTTTGCATCAGGTTCCTTGCTGTCAGTGTGGAGCCTGCTATGAAATCTCTGTCTCCCTCTCTCTGCCCCTCTCACACATGTGCGCTGTCTCTCAAAATAAATAAAGACTAAAAAAATTGGTTTTGTTTTATTCTTCCTTCATGTAAAAAGTATAAATATATGTTTCTAGATTCCCATTTCCTCCTTTCTTACATAAAATGTAACATACCCTAGACATTGTTCTGTGCTTTGATTTTTCCCTGTTTACAATATGTCATGGACACAGACTCAGCAGTTGACAGGTGGCTTTCTCGTTTCTTTGTGGAGTTGCAGGGCTTGCTTTCGAGGACCCAGTGTTTATTAAACCCATTCCTACTGATGACATTTGGGTCCTGTTTTTCACTACTACAAATACAGTTGCAAAAACCCAAAAGACTCCACCAAAAATTACTGCTAGAACTGATAAGTGAATTCAGTAAAGTTGCAGGATACAAAATCAGTGTACAGAAACCTGTTGCATTTTGATACACACATAAAGGAGCAGAAAGAGAAATGAAGGCATCGATTCCACTTACAATTGCAGCAAAAATAATAAAATAGCTAGGAATAAACCTCATCAAAGAGGCTGAAGACTTGTTCTCTGAAAACTATAAAACATTGATGAAAGAAATTGAAGATGACACAAAGAAATGGAAAAACATCCCATGCTTGTGGATTGGAAGAATAAATATCCTTAAAATGTCAATACTGCCCAAAAAATCTACAGGTTAATGCAATCCCTATCAAAATACCAACAGCATTTTCGCAAAGCTAGAACAAGCAATCCTAAAATTTGTATGGAAGCACAAATGAGCTGAATAACCAGAGCAATCTTGAAAAAGCTGAAAACATCACAATTCTGAACTCAAAGTTATACTAGAAAGCTGTAGTAATCAAAACATTATGGTACTGGCATAAAAATAGACACATAGATCAATAGAACAGAAAAGAAAACCCAGGCATAAACGCACAACTATAGAGTCAATTAATCTTTGACAAAGCAGGGAAGAACATACAATGGGAAAAGACATCTCTTCCACAAACAATGCAGGGAAAACTGGACAGCTACATGCAAAAGAATGAAACAGGACAAGTGTATTACACCATACACAAAAATAAACTCAAAATATATTAAAGACCTAAATGTGAGACCTGAAACCATAAAAATCCTAGAAGAGAACACAGCCAGTAACTTCTTTGACATTGACCATAGCAAATTCTTTCAAGATATGTCTCCTGAGGCAAGGGAAACAAAAGCAAAAAATAAACTCTTGGGACACATCAAAATAAAAAGCTTCTGCCCAGCAAAGGAAACAATCAACAAAACTAAAAGATAACCCACGGGATGAGGGAAGATTTTTGCATGTGACATTTCCGATAAAGGGTTCATATCCAAGCTCTATAAAGAACTTACACAACTCAACCTAAAAAATGAATAATCCAATTAAACAGAATGCACGAATAGACATTTTTCCAAAGAAAATATACAGATGGCCAACAGATACATGAAAAGATGCTCAACATTATTCATCATCAGGGAAATACAAATCAAAACCACAATGAGATGTCACCTCACACTGTCAGTAGGGCTGAAATCAACAACACTAGGAACAGCAGGTGTTGGTGAGGATGTGGAGAAAGGGGAAACTTCTTGCACTGTTGGTGGGAATGCACACTGGTGTAGCCACTCTGGAAAACAGTACAGAGATTCCTGAAAAAGATAAAAATAGAACCACCCTATGACAGAGCAATTGCACTACAAGGTATTTACTCAAAGGATACAAAAATGCTAAGTCAAAGGGATACATACACCCCGATGTTTATAGCAGCATTGTGTACAATAACCAAATTATAGAAACAGCCCAGGTCTCCACTGACTGATGAATGGATAAGGAAGATGTGGTATATTTATACAATGGGATACTACTCGGTCCTAAAAAGAAGGAAATCTTGTCACTTGCAACGACAATGGTGGAGCTAGAGAGTATTATGCTAAGCGAAATAAGTCAAAGACAAATACCATCTAATTTCACTGATAGTGGAATTTATGAAACAAAATAATGAGCAAAGGGGAAAAAAGAGAGTGAGAGAGAGGCAAACCAAAAAACAGACTCTCAACTATAGAGAACAAACTGGGTTACCGCAGGGGTGGTGGGGCGGAGAGATTAAATAGCGATGGGGATTAAGGAGCACATTTGTGACATGCGGAAGTGTTGAATCACTATATTGTATACCTAAAGCTAATATTACACTGTATGTTAACAAATTGGAATTTAATAAAAACTGAAAAAAGCTCATCAAATAACAGTTGTAGTGAATAGCCTTGTGCATAGTTTTGAGTATATATCATTCGGATTCACGGAAGCAGACTCGCTGGTCGGAGAACAGACGCATATGTGATTTTGTTCGGTATTGCTGCATTCCCCTTCGGAAGGATTTCATCCTTTTCATTTCATAGGTGGAGCTTCCCGAGGGGAAGGCTTTGTCTCAGCAGGATCAGGAGGACTGCTCTCTATTATCTCAGGCCCCTCAGTGCCAGGACACAGACTTCTTTTCCCTGGAACATTCCATTGCTTTAAGGAGAGGTTGTCTGATTGTTTGCCTGCAGGGACTATGTACCGATTCCAGGCGTCCGTGTTTCCACATGTGCGTGTGAGGCATGGCGGTCAGGGGCCAGGGGTGGTGAGGCCACTTGCTCCTTCTTCTGACATTTTCCATGTCACCTTCTGCCAGGTGTTTCTGGATCCCAAGCCTCTCTACGTGCCTGCGAGGCAGGGGGAGGTCCTCTTTGAGGGTAATGCCGGTCACGTCACTCTTGGTTGGGACTTCTCGCCCAGTAGTTGTTTCTGTGTTTCCCTCCCTGGGCGAACCATCTTGCAGAACGCTGCCAAAACCTTCTGTCTGTGTCCCTACTCTTATTCTCTTTTCTACTGAGGGCTTATACCTTTTTAAAACGAATCAAGTGCCATTTTATGGGTTGGGGGCAGGAGAGGAGATCAATTTGTGGTGTTATTCTACCATTTTGATCCGGAAGCGTGCCGGTGCTGAAGCAATGACAGAAAATCGAGGGAGACGGTCGGGAAATGGTCAGGCCTTTCCAATAATGGCTTCTCTGGGCTATACATTCGAGTTCCACTTCATGGTTTCTGAGGAACATAAGTGAAGGAGTTAAGCTTATTTTGAAATTGCTTTTGGTTGCCAGATGGTGTATCTTTGGCTGGGCCACCCCGGTTCTCGATACATAAAGGATTAATGAACAACTGACTTAATTCTGAAAATAGAACAGATCTTATGGTTAAATTCGCAACATGCTAAAATATTTGATTCAGCCACCCTTCTTCCTGACATACATATGAGGCCTTAATTTTATTATAAAGCAATAAAGCAAAAACCCTTGCAAGGCATCTGCAGAATTCTCTTATGTTCTGGCAATTCACTGGGGACGCTCATATGCTATAGGTTTCTCAGACACCTGGCTTCCTCTAGGACTAAAGGGTGAAATGGATATTTGCCATTATAGATGGTACATACCTTGCTTGCCCAATCAGTGGTTTAACTACTGTCTATCCGGGGTCACACTCCTTTCAGGTGCTGTGCTCAGGGCTGGGGACCAGACAGCCGCTATTGTCGGGGATCTATAATCTGATGGAGGAGGAAGGGGAGATGGGCCGACAGAGAGGCAGTTATAAGATGATGTGATGCGTGCCGTTATAGCAGAATGTAGAGATGCGTCCAGGATTTAATTATCATTGCTAACAATGTTCATTTTTATATATGTTCTCTTTGACAGTGCATATATTAAAACTGAAGCAATACGGAGAAGATTGGCTAGGTTTCTGGGCAGAGATGACTTGGAAACTCATGAGACACTTATATTTTCGTGAGGCAGCCTGTTGTCGTGGAAATATGTCTGAACTTGGTCTCCAAAGGCCTGGGTTTGATTCCTTTTCCTACCTTTAATTTATTTAAAACAAGTCCCTTAACCCCCTCAGGGCCTCCATTTCCCCAAGTTTAAAAGCAAAGGGGAAAGTTTAAGTAATGGCTGAGGCCCTTCTATGTCAAACATCTCCTGGGGTGAATTCTAGCTACTCTCTGATGTGAAACTAAGAGCCTGGTGAGGACATCACTGCTTCTGTGGCAGAGTTGGGCCAGATGTGTCTAACTAACCGAAAGGGTCTTTGTCAGGTGTCTTAGAGAACAACCTTGGCAAGTTTAACGCCAATGGGGTGATGTTCTTCATTTCTGAAACAAAATGCTGTCTGGAATATACACGTGGAACAGAAAAGCGCACACTCCCCAAAATTCATGGACCAGCTCAGGTTGCCACGCCTAGCGAAGGTTGGGGACCCCGTTCCAGGGCTGTTAAAACAGCTTGACCCCTGGAAATTTGTTGACAGGGCCCCAAGCAAGTCTTTAAGGAACCCGGTGCTCAATACGATAGAGTCACTTGAAAGGTAAAATGTACGTTTTGGTTTAAGAACATTTTAAAAAACATGTTCATTTACTTTGAGAGACAGAGTGTGTGAGCAGGGGAGAGGGGAAGAGGGAAAGAGAGAGAGAGAGAGAGAGAGAGAACCCCAAGCAGGATCCATGCTCAGAGCAACCCAATTCAGGCAAGAGTTGGACTCTCAATGGATTGAGCCACACAGGTGCTCCTGGTTTCAGAGCATTTTTGTAGATTGTTCAAGTTCATGCTCAGGTCTACTGGAAACTCAGAAGTGAGCCCAGGTCTATCCCATTTCAAAGTATATGCTCTTAACCACTCCTCAGTACTCTAGTAGGAGCAGGAATCGAACAATGGTCTCAGTGGGGCTTTATTTATCTGTTTAGTATTTTTTTTTAAATTTTAGTAAAATGCACATAACAGAACACTTGCCATCTTAACCACTTGTAAATGTACAGTTCAACCGTATTAACTGCATTCACAGTGTTGTGCAACGAATCTCCACAACTCCTTTTGTCTTGTAAAACTAAAACCTTGTATCCATTAAAATAACTCCCCATTCCTTCTTTTCCTCAGCCCCTGGCAACCACCAATCTACTTTCTGTCTCTATGAATTTAACTACTAGTTATCTCCTAGACGTGGAATCATACACAGTTTGTCTTCGCCACTGGCTTATTTCACTCAGCACAATGTCCTCAAGATCGATCCATATTGTTGCATGTGTCAGAATTTCCTTCCCTTCAGAGAAAAAATTTTAACATTTATTTATTATTGAGAGACAGAGAATGAGCATGGGAGGGGCAGAGAGAGGGGGAGACACAGAATCCGAAGCAGGCTCCAGGCTCCAAGCTGTCAGCACAGAGCCTGACGCGAGGCTTGAACTCACTGTGAGATCAGAGGCTTAACTGACGGAGTCACCCAGGTGCCCAAGAATTTCCTTCCTTTTAAAGGATGAGTAATTGTATGGACTGAATGTTTGTGGATGGGATAAGGGTTGGACCGTGACCTGATAGGATTAGTGTCCTTATGAGAAGGGACACCGGAGAGCTCAGTGAGGACGTAGCCAGAAGGTGGCCATCTGCAAGCCAGGAGGAGAGTTCTCACCAGAATTGAACTAGCCAGAAACCTGATCTTGGAGGTCTAGCCTCCAGAACCAGGAGAAAATAAATTCATGTTGTAGACACCACCCACTGTATGGTGTTTTGTGATGGCAGACTGATAGAATAATATTCCATTGTTTTCAGGTCCTGTTTTGCTTATCCACTCATCCAATGATGGACCCTTGGATCGCTTCCATACCTTGGCTATGAACATGGTGTGCAGAGATATTTTTGGGTCTCTGCTTTCAGTTCTTTTGGGAATGCACTCAGAAGAAGCGTCGCTGGATCACATGGCCATTCTAAGTTACTTTTTTGAGAAAATGTAATGTTTTCCCTATGGCTACACTGTTTTACATCCCTACCCTGAGGTTTCGAAACTCCCTGTCCTCAACAACTTTTGCTATTTTGTTGTTTGATAGCGACCATCCTAATGGGTGTGAGATGAAGGACTTTATTTATTGATTTATTTATTTACTGTGAGAGTGAGAGGGAGAAAGAGAGAATCCCAAGCAGGCTCTGCACCATGAGCGCAGAGCTTGACGTATGATCTGAACCCACGAACCGTGAGATCATGACCCGAGCTGATGTCAGACGCTTAACTGACTGAGCCTCCCAGGTGCCCCAGAACATCTTTCTTTCTTAGTTTTTATTTTTTAACGTAAATTCAAATTAGTTAATGCACAGTGTAGTCTTGGCTTCAGGAGTAGAACCCAGTGATTCATCTCTTACACACAGAAGGGCTTTCTTTTTAAGAACTAGAGGCTGCAGTGATTCTTAATCAGAGCAGCGAATCTGTGAATCTGGTGAAAGCTTGTGACTTCTCCCTGGGAAAATGATCAGAAACATACAATTTTGCATAAAATGTAAGTTCCTTTACATGAACTTCGGATTACGAATCCTGGATACATCAGTGTCCCTAGAAGGTACTTAGTGGTTTGTAATACTTGCCCTGAAAATTGTCTTTTCTCTTTCTCTTTCTTTTTTTCTATTTCTCCCATATACAGGTCTCCCTGGCTATCTGCAAGTAAAGCGTGCCTATGAAAACTTTGGTAAGTCGAAATGGAATAAAGCAAAGGAACAATTACTATTAATGGATGTGGAAAAACTTTCGAGTGCTCCCGGCCCCTGTAAAGTAACCTCTGAGATTCTTCTGATACCTTAGGACACATCTTGCTCACAGATGCACAAAACAGATCGAGATCAAGCACAGGTGCTGGCAGACACCGTTCAGAGCTCTGGAGGCTGACGCTGACATGCCGAGTGCAGTTCTGGGGACGGGGGCTTGGTGGCGCTGCCCCTACAGTGGTTCGCTGCAAAAGAAGCCTTCAACACGGTTTTGCTCTTCACCATTTTTTTTTTTTTTTGTAAAAACAAAAAGTTTCTTAAGTTTCTTTTGGTTAGCAACGGCAGTTACCGCTGCAGTTTTTTCTTAAAAGCAAAAGGACATATTTTTAAAAAATAAGAAAGAAAAAGAAAAGCGGGGGGGGCGCTTGGGTGGCTCATTGGTTAAGCATCGAACTTCGGCTCAGATCGTGATCTCACGGTTCCTGAGTTCTAGCCCTGCGTCGGACTCTGTGCTGACAGCTTGGAGCCTGCTTCAGATTCTCTGTCTCCCTCTTTTTCTGCCCCTCCCCTGCTTGCATTCTCTCTCAAAAACAAATAAATAAACACTTAAAGAAAAGTAGAAAAAAAAAGTAAGGGGGCGTCATACAAGCTTTGAAAGAGTAGGGGCTGCTTCTGCAGGGCACTTACCATTTGTCTAATGCTCGGCTAAATATTTAACATATATTTTTCCGCCTTACAACAACCTTATAGAGTAGGTAAAATTATTATTCCCATTTTACAGACGAAGGAACTGTGGCTGCTCCATTTTTCCCACAGATAGTCCACAGAGGGGCTGGGATTCTTTGAGCTTAAAGATTTTAGTGTAGCAGGGGGAAATCTACAGATGTTGGGTGAAGGCAGCACCCATGTCAGATTTCTGGGTCTTACTGAGCACCCTCTCGTCTCTTCTGGGAGGAGGCAGATATAGCAATACTTGACCTTGCCCAAGCTCAACAACAGATGTCCATACCTTGGTCTTTGGATATTTTCAGGAATCCCTGTAGTTCCTAAAATTTCTTGATGCCTAAACTATACCTCTCTTCCTAGGATTCTAAGGGGTAGCAAATGTTCAACGATGAGGTCAACAGAGGAAGACCACCCAGAACAAAGTCAGGATGCCTTGTATCGCTGAGATATATCAGACACAGAAGTGGAGGATGAAAGGAAAAAACAAACCATGGGACTTCCTGTGTTTACTTCTGGGGCCATGACTACCATTCAAGGGGTCACAGCTCTTATGGAACAGCATGCAGTCCATGCTGAACCTCCTAAAACTTAAAGCAAGTGCCTGAAGCCTTCCCAGGGCTACTCATTTTCTTTTGTATTTTTCTTTACAAATGGTACCCATTGCTGAACCGCTTTACGTTGATGAAAAACTGGCCTTGGATTCATAGCATCAGCGTCCGGTGAGGGTGGGGAGCGCCAAGCAGACTTTTGGCTTCCCAGGAGAGGTGAGCAGATTTCCGAGGAGGTAGCCACTATGCATTGTTGTGGTTGCTGCCCCTTATGGGTCCGGAGCTGTGTTTGGCCACAGAATGTTCAGTACCAGGTGCTTCTACCCGAGAACACTGTTGTCTAGAGATTAGGCTAACAGAGAAGCACTGGCCAGTATCCCGGATGTGCAGACAGAAATTCCATCGCCGCTCCAAATAATAAGAACAGTTAGCATCCACTGAATGTCCATCATGTATCAGGCTCTGCGCTAAACTCTTCGTGTGGACTTTTAGCATCTCAAATCCTTCCAATGTGTCATCTTTTTGCTTTCTGGGGACTCTCCTAAGAGCAAACCCACATGTTGAGCTACGGCTCTGTTTTATGGGTCACGAGACTCTTTCCTTCTGTCTTAATGACTATACTCTCTTTAAAAACCCTTGAAGAGCCATAGTGAATGTTGACCCAGCCCCCCCTACCCCTTTCTACACAAGACACTCTCTCTCAGAGTGGGCTCCCCCAATGCTACCGGATTCTGGGATGCGGGGAGGCTTACCTCATCATCTCTTGAATAGAGAATGAGATTTCACAGTTACTGCCTATGTATGTGAGATCAGATTGTGTCTTAAACTTGGTGTGGAGGAGGTGACTAAAAGAGAAACTGCCCAGAGAATGTAAACTATCCACTAATGAATATAGATGATCTTCCCACAAAGAATGCATTTTATGGGGAAAGCTGTTGTCATTTCAATAGGTTCTCACCACATTATCTTGGCTGCTTTGTAGCCGTGTATTGGGGCAGTGACCGACAGGAAGGCATCTAGGTTTGATCCGCCAATTGGTCTGCCGTGGAAAAGGCTGTAATTAATGATTACGGTAGGCTGCTTGAGAAGCCCCACCAAAGGAACTGACTTTGCCACAAGAAATGCCCCAGAATATCTTTTAGAAACCACCCTGATTATGCAGAAATCTACCTGGGGAATAACTTGACCTTTCAAAAGGGCTCAAGGTAGTTCTCATTCCCATCTCAAAACTCCCCTTCAGTAACCAAGGCTTTGTACCAGTTATTTCTAAGCAATGTGGGTGGCCAGACAGGAAAGTCTGTGGTAATGATTCTACAGTCAAAATCGTGAAATTTGCATATAGAGATCTGATGAGCCTTCATCAGGATAGGTTGTTACCCAGTGGTCCAAAAAGATGGCCAACAAGTTGCATGAAGTTTCTTATCTCTAAGCCCATCACGGGGGTTCTTCTTGTAGAAATATTGACCAACCAGCCCCTCAAGACTTGCTTCAGCCATTTCCATGCAGATGTAGCCGAGACTTTCTGAGATAAATGTGGGCATATTCTGGGTATCTGCTCAGTTTTTTTTATCATGTGATTTTGTCTTTGCCAGAAGTAATCAAGCTGGACAAAGTGAATTCATTGTGTAAGTTCCTGATACCCTGCCTCAGGCTCCTCACTGTAACTGGGAAATGTCTGCAGAGACAAAGATTGAAACAAGAGCACAATTTTATCTGGCCACTTCTTATTTTATTTTATTTTATTAAAATAATTGTTTTAAGTAGGTTCCGTGCCCAATGTGGGGCTTGAACCCATAACTCTAAAATCAAGGGGTGCGTGCTCTACTGACTGAGCCAGCCAGGTACCCCTCTTTGGTCACTTCTTATCTCCCCTCTGCACAGAGCTGAATGTCATCCACTCATGACTCCAGGCAGACAGCACAGGGTAAAGGCAAGCAAATTATTTACTTAAAATTGTGCCATCGGCACTACCAACAACACTGGTGTCCATCCTCTCCTTGACTTTGCTCAAGTCTTTTATTGCTTAGCCTTGATTTCTGGCCTTTTAAGATTCAGTTTGCCCTCTTCTTCATCATCTTCTTCTTGATCAAGCATACATAGTATATCATGAGAGAGTCAGCATGGCCAATCTCAACTCGACTTCATGGTAAGGTCATAGGCAGGACAAGCCCAGGGGGGTGCTGGGCTCCAGTTCTCTGCTTCTCTGCGAGTCTCTGGGCTCTACGCTTCTCCATGTGTCTGAACTACTCCTAGGCTAGAGACTGGGTAGCTGGCACAGGTCCAGACATCATATTCAGTCACAAGGTCCTAAAGCAGGAAGAAGCTATATGTGGTTTAGGTCTCTTTTAAAGGGCAAAGAAAACATTCCCAGAAGTCTTCCAGCAGACTTCCTCTTGTGTCCTGTTGCAGAAGGATGACAGGTGCCCATATCTAATCCACCACCAGCAGGGCACCTGGGTGACTCAGTTGGCTAAGCGTCTGACTTCGGATCAGGTCATGATCTCGTGGTTCGTGGGTTCAAGCCCCATGTTGGGTTCTGTGCTGACAGCTCAGAGCCTGGAGCCTGCTTCATATTCTATGTCTCCCTCTCTCTCTGACCCTCCCCTCCTCACACTGTCTCTCTCTCTCTGTCTCTCAAAAATAAATAAAAACCTTAAAAAATAAGTCTATCACCAGCAAAGGGTTTGGGAACTCATGATTGACTGAGACTTATCTGGACTCACCCCTCAGCCTGGGCTGACATGGAGCCCCTTAGAAACACTAAGTTGAGCGAAGGAGGTCAGATGCCTGTTCTGAATTAAGAGGAAAGGAGGGTGGGTGAGAAATGTGTGCTGAGTGGGCAACCAGAAGCGTCAGCTACACTTGGCGAGCTTATGTTTCCACAATCCCAAATGACTCCGGGGCTCTTTCCACCAGACTTTTTACATCACTCCTAAACAGCCATGCATGTGTGGTAGGCAGAGTCTAGCATGAAATACCAGAATGTAGCATCCCACCGATGTTCTGATCTGCCTGCTGGGCCTCTGACGTCAGTAGCACAAAGGGCAAAAATCTGTTCAGCTTTCCTGATGACTCCGTAACCCAGGAAGTGGCTGTTTGAAAGGTTGTTTTAAGGGACCCATAAAAGAGCAGACATACTTCACTGCTGTGAGCCCACAGCCCAGGCTCTGAGAGGACCCCAGCTAGTTCTCGTGGCTAGGGCCCCTTGGGGACCCTCAATGGAGGTCCCATTGCAAAGAATCCTGTTTACTACCTTTCCAGCTGGGAAAAGGGTGTGAGAGGGTGGATCTGAGTTGGGCAGAACCCCATAAAATCATGTGTTAGACGACTGCTAAGTGCAAAGATGCGTCACATCTGTCTGTTCTTGGTGGCCTCCATCCAGACGCTGCAACCTCTCAATGAGCCACCAACGTGGTGCCCAAGCCTTGTTGGGTGAACTTGTGGAAAACCATGGAGTCCTGGCAGCAGGAAGTGGTTCTCCTTCAACCCCAGTCCTTACAGGAAGAAGTGTCTCTGCTCAGGTTTTCTGTGATCTGCAGGCTGGGGCAGGGGGAGTCACTTGGTGGGGGGTGGTCAGGGGTGAGAAACTTGTCCCATGCCTCACCCAGTCCTGGAGCCTTCCTGTCACCCAGCGAAAGGGAAGGAGACTTTTCTATTTGTTATCTCATGGAGTCATCATAGCAGCCGACAAGGTGGGTGTCAGCACCCCCAGTTAACATTGAAGGAGCCTAGGGTTCAGATATGGTGAGATGTATACTCAGATCACACGGCCAGTGAATGAATTCGGAGCCCACTGACGTCCTGAGGGAATGGGGCACGGAGACAGTCATGTGAGGCTATTTAGGAGGGCAGGCCATGTCTGATGCACGGCGTAGCCTGGGGCACCGGAGACAGCATCCTGCAGTGCCTGGGGAGGAGGGAATTGCAAGAGACAGGAGGCAAACGGGCCCACTGCTAAAAAACACACACAGCACACTGAGGGTTCGGATCTTCCCAGGGGAGCTCAGCTGGCTCTCAAGGCAGTTGGGAGAGCAGTTCTTGCAAAGTAGAAAAGCCCGGGGACTGCGGGGAGGTACGCAAAGTGTTGCATGTGGTCACCTGCAGATGTGGGCGCCCCCAGGTGGAGAGTCCACTTGCGGAAGTGAGCCTCCGCGGCGGGGTTTGGAGCACAGACCCCATCTCTTCCTTCCCCCAGTGGGAAGGGCAGGGAGAGTGGGAGGGGACTTTGGGCCAGAGAGGGCTGGCTTTCCTCCTGTCTCAGACAAACAAAGGAACTCTCGGGCCAAACGGAAACGCGGTTCCTTTTCTGCCAGTGGCCAAGGGACACCTTTAATTGTAAAATTCAAGACCAGCCCTTGATGGAAATTGCAACAAGGCCAGGCCATATGGGAACGTTTTCCAATGGAAATGAGCATCTGTTCTCTATAAGAAATGCAAATGACGCTTAATTGCGCCTTCAGAGGGAGCTGTCTCTGTCCCCAGCAGGGTGCTGGCAGGGGCGGTCTTCTGACCGTAGTTCAAAGTCCCCAGCCTTCTCCCCACAAGACTGAGGACGCGGAGAAAGCACAGAAGAAGTTTCCTACTTGGAGTGACCCCAGACCAGCCAGTGGCCTCTGTACAGAAGGGGACTCATGTATTTTAAATCCCTACTGTGTTTCAGGTTTCATTTAATGTGGGCACCCCTCCCCCCATGCCATGGGATCTCCTGCTTTGTAGATAAGGAAACCCAAACTCAGAAAAAAAATCATGTCGTTTGTCTGATGTGTCAGATAGCGTATGGTGGGACAGAGTCACAGCCAGATGACAGTTTGAAAAACCTCACAGACCTCTTCTAACATTGACTGAACATCTAGGTCATGCCTTTCGCAAATATTCTCTTATCTGTCTGTCTATCTCCACTCTCCTCTGAAGATCTGACGATCTAATCAAGGGTTATTCCTTCCTACTTCCCAGGTCATTTCCTTCCAGAAACACTGGAGCTGTCTTACAGCAAAATGCACTTAGAACAGGACTGGTAAAGTGAAAACTGACAACTGTCCACAGCCCACAGCCACTCCCTGTGGGATGCTGAGGAGTGGAGTTTGCACACCATCGTCACGGTCATCGTCAGCTGCAGATTTGACGGTGCTGCGGCCAGGGATGCTCGCCGCTGTTCACGAGTTCTGGGGGGCCCCGTGAGGGCCCTGCGCACAGGTCCAGGACTTTGCTTCCTGTGTAAGAGGGCAGCCGTTTCCTCCTCTGTGCTCCCCTTCCCCTCTGTCATGTGGGATGATAATTCCTCACGGGTTGTTCCGAGAGGGAACGCTTTTAGCATGGAGCCTGGGCCATACTAAGTGCTTTAAGAGATGCTAGCTGTTATTACTTGTCCAGCTCTCACTGCGGACCCTGCAGGGGTGTGCGACCTCCCTGGAGGCCCTGGGAGGAGCTATGGTGACTGCCCTTGCTTCTGTAACCAGAGCTACGAGAGGATTTACCTTTTCTAGACCTCAGGCTGCCTACAAGGTATTTGAAAAACTGCCTTAGATGACGGGCCATTTTACCTCTGAGCAGCCAGGGGGGCAGGGACTATTTCTTGCTGATGCAATGTTATGGGCTAATTGTATCCTTGCAAATTCATGTACTGAAGCTCTAAAGTCCCGAACCTCAGAACGTAGCCGAATTTGAGAATGAGGTCTTGAAAGAGGTGATGAAGTTACAGAGAGGCTATTAGGGTGGTCCTTAATCCAATGTGACTGGTGTCCTTAGAAGACGAAGAGACACAAGGGACCACCGTGCATAGAGGCAATCATGTGAGGAGGTGGCCGTCTGCAGCCAAGGATAAGAGCCTCAGAGGAAACCAGCCCTCCTGCACTTTGATTCTGAACTTCTGGCTTCCAGAACCAGGAGACATAAATGTCTGTTTAAGCCACCGTGTCCGCGGCCCATCACTCTGGCAGCCCAAGCCCGGCGGACTGTGTCCCCCGGTGCCTAGCAGGGAGTAGATGTTAATAAATCCATGCTGAACTGGATGCGAGTTCTTTTTCCCTTTCCATGAAATGAAAAAGAATGCCTGAGTCCCAGGGTTTGCGACCCTTCTAACAGAGATGCCCTTCCAGGCACGTTTCCTGCAAGATCCTGACTCTGTCCACCCCCCAGGAGAGAAACCAAAGTCTTTCAGGGACAGTAGGCCCTGGCTGTGGCAATGAGGCCAGGGGGAGAATGGGCTGAGCACGGAGAAAAGAGAGGAAGTGGGGGCCAGTGTCCTTAGAGGGGGTAGTTGGGAGCAGAGCCTGGGGGGACTGGGGGGCTCACAGGAGGATGACAGCAGCTGCTTGGCCTTAGTGTTCCCGGAAGGTGGGTCCTTGGGTACCCAGGCGGTGGGGTGCGGTTGCTGATGGCAAACCTGGTCCTTGTATGAGGTTTTCCTTCTCTGAAAGGGAAGGGCTGCTGGTGTCCAGCAGCCATGGGGAAGCTGTCGGCCAGATATAAAATGAGAACACGCTGGAAGAAGGTCTCAGTAGCAGCGGCTCCCTACCTCCCCAGCTCCATCCCGCCTGCCACAGTTTGGGGGAGGAGACGCCATGGCCCTGAGGTTACTGCAGGGGCTCCCGAGCTGAGCCAACTGCGTTCTCAGAAACCCTTTCCTCAGGGATGGGTGAAGGCGGTGCTGGAGGTTGAAGGGGGGGTTGAATACACAGACCTCTCATGTTATTGGCCCCTAGGAAGAGAACGTTCTCATCCTGTAGACGAGACTCAGAGACACTGTGGCTTGTCCAAGGTCACACGGATGGGAATTTCAACCAAGTGTGCCGGAAACCGAAGTCTGGGCGATGCTCTTCTGCACACAAGCCAACACTGCCAGCTCTCAGACCTGCAGTTTGTGGTCTGTGTCTCAGGCCCCACCCCCCTTGAGGGATGAAAACCTCCAGCAGGGTCAGTGCCCGCCCACCCACTCCTCACAGACCCCCTGGGGGCACCCTGGGCTCTCTCACCGTGTAGGTTCTAAGAGCTGAGCTCCCCCAGCTCCAGAAAGCAGAGATTCAATGAAATACAGAACACGAATGCCGCTGGGCCTCCCCTGTCCTTTGGTCTGGGATGGACTAAGGCCACAGTTACACGTTTGCCCAAATGACAGAGGCTTTAAACCACTGATCTCCCCGAACAAGAGCATTAGCACCCCGACCCCCCAACCATCCAGGCATCTCGAGTCACCTCGGGGAGATCTCAGAGGCAGCCTCCCCTGTGCTCTATTAGCCTCAACTCCCTTTGCCCACCACGCAAGGCTTTCCTGCCGTTATAGTCAGGACAGGGGGCCTTCTGAGCAACGATGCTTATGCCAGTGTCTGCCAGAGTCCACGCTGCTGGGGCTTGTCCAGGGTCGGAAGGTCCTCCGCTGTGGGCAGACTCTCACAAAGGCACACGTGAAGACGGTTCAAGCCCCCCTCCCAGGGTCTCAACACTTGTCCTGAAGGCCGGCCCAGGTACAGGTGCCTCCGGGCTCCCCATAGCATCGAATGGTGATTGTATTCCCTTTTCCCCTTTTTCCTTTTCTTTTTTTTTTTTAAGTTTTAACTTTATTTTACTAAAAAAATAGTTCATTTATTTATATTAAGAGAGTGGGGAGCCAGAGAGAGAAGGGGAGAGAGAGAATCCCAAGCAGGCTCTCCATGGCCGGCGTGGAGGCTGCCTGACATGAGGCTTGAACCCACAAACAGCGAGATCATGGCCTGAGCCAAAGTAAGGCGCTCAGCTTACAATAAGGTATTTAGAAAGAGAGAGAGAGAGAGAAAGAGACCACATTCATGTACATTTTATTACAATATATTGTTATAGTTGTTCTATTTTATTATTAACTATTGTTACTCTCTTACTGTGCCTAATTTATAAATTAAACTTGATCATGGGTATGTATGTATTGGAGAATCCGTATATACAGGGTATGGTACTATGTGTCAGGCATTCACGGAGGGTCTTGGGACGTATCCCTTCCAATAAGGGGGTGAAACTGCACACTTGGATACAAAAATCAGTTTACCCACTTATTCTATACACACAGCACTGCATTTACGGATGATGCACATTAAAGCCACGTACAAAGTAGAAATGTACAAGGATGCTATTTTCTGTAATATGGAAACATGTATGTACTTATCTGTTATATTTTTTCTCTTATGTGTAATGTTTATGAAAACCATATATCAAAATAGGAATGTGAGAAGAGGTAGGATACATGTAAAAGAAGTTCTTGTTTTTTTCTGCCTCCACTACAGTTCTTGTCTTAAAAAAATATTCACGGGGAGCCTGGGTGGCTCTGTGGGTTGAGTGTCTGACTTCGGCTCAGGTCATGATCTCATGGTTCATGAGCGAGTTCGAGCCCTGAGTCGAGCTCTGTGCTGTGCACAGAGCCTGCTTCGGACCCTCTGTCCCCCTCTCGCTGCCCCTCCCCCGCTCATGCTTGTGGTCTCTCTCTTTCTAAAATAAACATTAAAACATGTATTTATTTTTAAATATTTATTTTTCATGGAGGTGTAACTGACATAAAACACTGTATATTTTTTAGTGTCTGACACAAGGATTGGATACATGTGTATGATGTGGAGTGATTGCTACATTGTCTAGTTAACGCCTGTTGTCTATCGTCTCGCGTACATAGCTCTTGTGATGAGAACTTTGAAGAACTATTCTCTTCCTAACTGTCAAATGCACAACACAGCATTGTTAACTGTGGCCCCAGTCCTGGTTTTTTCTCCCGTCCCCACTCCCAGGGGCATGAACCACGTTCTAGAAATGACTCTCTTCTTCGACATTCACACACTCACTAGAGGTCCGTGTCAGACACACAATTTCGCTCCCACTTTCTTGCTGCCCTGGGTGGGATGTTCTTTCCCTTCATTTTCCATGTTCAGATCAGGAGACAGGCCCAGAGAGGCTGAGGGACTCGTTTGGGGCGCGGTGAGGAGTTAGAAGTCCATGCCTGTCTTCGTCAGTCCAGGCGGCTGAGGCACGAGAAAGGTACTTCCCACAGTCCTGCAGGCTGGAAGCTCCGGATCAAGGCATTGACAAGGTTGGCTTCCTCTGCAGCCTGTCTCCTAGGCCTGCAGAGACCACCTTCCCTGCTGTGTCCTCACGAAGTATGTCCCTCTGTGCGGGCAAACCCCTGACGTCTCTTCTTCTAAGGATGCCTGTCCAGTTGGATGAGGGCCCCACCCTGTGACCTCACTTAACCGTATTACCTCTTTAAAGGCTTTGTCTCCGAATACAATCACATTCTTTTTTTTTTTAATGTTTATTTATTTATTTTTGAGAGCCAGTGAGCACGCGTGAGAGGGGGAGGGATAGAGAGAGGGAGACAGAGGATCCGAAGCAGGCTCTGCACTGACAGCAGGGAGCCCGATGCGGGGCTTGAACTCATGAACCATGAGGTCATGATCTGAGCCGAAGTCGACGCTTAACCAACAGAGCCACCCAGGGGCCCCTATAATCACATTCTAAAGTTCTTCAACATATGAATTTGGGGGGGGGAGGGGGGAACATAATTCAGTCCATAATTACTCTCGAACCTGAGCTCTCTGAGTTACTAGGCTGCTGTGCTGGGCTGGCCTGGGTGTGTGACCTGGGAGCGCTCACCCAGAGGGCGTTGCTGGTGTCACCCTTCCGGGGGACCTGGTGTGACCCTCCCTGACGGCTCCAGTGGGGGCTCATTCATCCCCACCCCCAGGATGCTGTTTCACCAACCCCTCTGCTCTCCTCCTTGCCGTCCACCTCCCCTTCTCTAGCCGCCCAAATCCTGCCTGTCTTTTCTGCACACTCAAATGCCACCTCCTCCAAGCAGGCCCCCCCTCCCCCATGGAGAAGGAGGCTGAATCTGGCCCGAGGTGACCAGCTAAGGGGGTGCGGGCCTTTCACTGAGAAGGGGGTGGTATTAAAATCCAGCTCGCTCTTTGCCAAGCCCTGGGCCCCGGGAGCTGTGTGTGTCAAGGCAGAACTTTTCTTCTGATTTGCAGTAAGGTTCCTCCTGGCTGGGAGGAAAATGACTTCTCCTTTTCCTTCACTTCTACAGAATTTCACAGCGCATCTTGTGCACAGCCTGTAATATAGGTATTTATGCATTTGAATCACCTACCCTAGAGGTGAGTTCTCCGAGTGCTGAGTTTCTATTTTATCTGCTTTCAGTCTTTTCCTGGTTTTCAGTCTTTATCATTCATTCATTTATCCATTAATTCGTTCATTCATTCACTCACTCACTCACTCATTCCATAAATACCCCTGAGACCTGGCTATGTAAATTCAATTGCAGTTTGTTGACTGCACGTGTGAGCGAGATGCCCTCTCTGCCTTGGTGTCCTGCTGAGGTCTTCCCGTGTCCTGTGCCCTCACTCCTTCCTGCTCTTTCAACCAGTTTCCAGAATTAGACCTCCCGTAGAGCCAGCCTCAGGCGTGGGTGGCCAGGCGGCCTCCAGCGGGAGCACAGGGGGCCACACCCAAGGCCTTGGGCCCTTTAGGACCTGCCAGGGCACTCTTTATTTTTTTAATAAGATTTTTTTTTCAATGTTTATTTATTTCTTTTGAGAGAGAGAGAGAGAGGAAGAGAGAGAGCATGCATGTGTGTGTGGGGAAGGGGCAGAAAGAGGGAAGGAGGGAGAGAATCCCAAGCAGGCTCCACGCTGCCCACACAGAGCCCAATCCCGTGAACCGTGAGATCATGACCTGAGCCGAAATCAGGAGTCGATCACTGAACTGAGCCACCAGGTGCCCCAAGGGTACTCTTTGCCGCAGCCCACCCGCCCTCATTCCCCAGGGACATTCTCTGTCCTGCTCCACACTCCTGTCCCACCCCGTAGGACGACCGGCGTGACCAGGCAGTGCCTCCCTCAGAGGGCAGCCCGCAACTTGTGGGAAGAGCAGCCAGGCTCTGAAGCAAGGAAGCGGGCAGGGAGGTAGGCAGGGGTGGGGCGGGCGGGGCTCAGAACTGCCCCAGCTGTAGCCTGGGCCAGAGGATTTAAGAGGGATGTGCCAAAGCCAGAAAGTTCCCACCTGATATAAAACTGAACAAGTGCAACCATTTTGTTCAGGCTGTTTCAACAGTGACAACACCCCAGATCCTAAGATCCTGGAACCTCATGGGGTGGGGTAGTTCTTTGCCTTAGACGTTTCCAGGGCAGAGCAGATGAGGTATAGATGGGACGGTTGTGTAGTCAGATGGCTTTTGTGATTGGGGTGGTGGGGGAGGTCTCGGTCAGTCATCTGGGAGGGAAGTGTTTATCTGTGTCTCACTAGTTTCAGGGGAAAATAGTTCAGCCAGTCACTTATGGCACAAGGAGCAGAGGGTTGGAGGGACTGAGTCCGGCCTAGTCACATAAATAGGCGTTCACCTGCGAGTATGGGAGTCAGAAGGAAGAGGGGACTTATCTCGTTCGGGAAAGGTGGTTCTCAGCGGCAAGCTGGTTCCCAGAGCACAGAAGGATGAAAGGAGCTCAGAATACCTGAGTTTGGGGGATGTTTGTTGACTGTTTTTGTTTTCTGGGAAAATGGGGCTCAAGTGAAATTCAGTGTTGACCCATTCTCCCAACAATCTTGTCTGATGGGTGTTATGAGGCTACTTTTTAAAAATTCCAGTTTGCTTTCCTTTTTAATATTTATTTATTTTTATTTAAAAAATTTTTAATGTTTACTTATTTTTGAGAGAGAGAGACACACAGAGTGTGAGTGGTAGAGGGGCAGAGAGAGAGGGAGACACAGAATCTGAAGCAGGCTCCAGACTCTGAGCTGTCAGCACAGAGCATGATGAAGGGCTCGAACCCACGAACCGTGAGATCATGACCTGAGCCGAAATCGGATGCTTAACCGACTGAGCCACCCAGGTGCCCCTATTTTTATTTATTTTTTATTAAAAGAATTTTAATGTTTATTTTATTTTTGAAAGAGAGAGAGACCATGAGCAGGGGAGGGGCAGAGAGAGAGGGAGATAGAATCTGAAGCAGACTCCAGGCTCTGAGCTGTCAGCACAGAGCCCAATGTGGGGCTCGAACCTATGAACCATGAGATTATGAGCTCAGCCGCAGTTGAATGCTTAAGACTGAGCCACCCAGGTGCTCCTATTTGTATTTATTTTTTAAAGTTTATTTATTTATTTTGAGAGAGAGAGAGAGCACGCGAGCTGGGAGAGGGGCATAGAGAGAGGGAGAGAGGGAATCCCAAGCAGACTCTGGATTGCCAGCACAGAGTCTGATGTGGGGCTCAAACCCACGAATTTTGCAGTCAGGCACTGAGCTGAAACCAAGAGTTGGATGCTCAACTTACTGAGCTACCCAGGTGCCCCTAGACTAATTTTTTTTTTAAAGTAAACTCTACCCCCAACTTGGGGCTTAAACTCATGACCCTGAGATCCAGAGTCACATGCTGTATTAACTGAGCAAATCAGGTGCCCAACCAGGCTAATTTTATAACAGGCCTGACAGGTGTCAGGCCACTGATGCTCTGAAGGCCTCTTCTCTCTGCTTCTGAGGAGGGAGCTGGCCGGGGGGAGAATCTCTGTTGTTCTGGACACAAGGAGAGGAGTGTGTTATCTGGAACCAGCTAGGAGAGAGGACTTCACAGAAAGGGAAGGTGGCTTATGTTGAATTATCTGTATATTTGCTTGAATTTTCCATTGACTTCACACCCTGTGGTCTTGATCTTTGTTGGTGGATAATTTTACAGAAAAGTGGATTGAAATTTGGTGCTAGGAATGATTGCTTGCCAAAGGAGTGTCAAATCTCTGAGTCTTAAATCAGACTTGCGGGTTTGGATTTGAAGTAGAACTCAAAATTTAGAAAGAAGCTTGTGGAGGCCATTTATCAATGCGTACCTGACCTTGAAAAAGTGGCTATCATTCCACCCAGGATTTTCATTTCAGGAATTTATCTGAAGGAATTAATCAGATCATGTTCAACGATGCTCACAGAGGGCACACCTGGATGGCTCAACTGGTTAAGCATCCGACTCTTGATTTCAGCTCAGGTCATGATCTCACCATTTGTAAGTTCAAACCCCCCATCAGCTCTGAGCTAGCAGTGTGGATCCCGCTTGGGATTCTCTCTGCCCCTCCCCCGCTCACATGCATGCTCTCTCTCAACACCAATAAATAAACATTAAAAAAAGAGATTCTCAATATAAAAGGACATTCCCTGCATTGTTTATACTGTGAAGGATCAGAAACAACTACAAATCCAGTAACAGTTCATTACATAAATTATAGAAACATCACCATATCACAAAAATATGTAACCATAAAAGACAGCACAGAAGTGGTATTTGTTCAGGTGGGGTAGGAAAAACAATGTGTCCTTCAGGTGAAAACTGGGCACCGCGCAGAGCACAGCCACTTGGGTTAGCGACTTCTTCACCTTCTGCGGCCTTTGAGCTATTTTATAACTCTGTACGTTGTAGAGAACTGATAACAGTGTAAATTATTCTTTATGGACGGGCCAATAAATCCCGTCCAGTGGAAGTTCATTTGACATCCCTGTCTCTGGGGGAGGAAGCCACATCTGTGTTCATCTGCAAATCCCTCTCAGTATTCCTGATCTATACATGTGTCTTCTTTTTGGAATTCTCTGAACCTGCGGTGACCTCTTCACGATTCCCTCATTAATAACACGTTAAATAAAATTTTGAACATGCTCTCATTTTCTATCTGTAGGAGCATCATGATTTTGCCTTCAAAAATTGTTCCTTAACTATTGAACGATACATGTTTTATATTATTTTTTTTGTTTTGTTTTATTTTATTTAGTCATATGTATATACAGAGAGAGCATGCACACAAGGGGAGGGGGCAGGTGCGGGGGAGAGAGAGGGAGAGAGAGAAAGAGAGAATTTTAAACAGTCTCCATGCTCCATGTGGAGCCCCCTGGGGGCTTGATCTCATCACTCTGGGATTGTGATCTGAGCTGAAATCAAGGGTCAGACAGACACTCACTGACTAAGCCATCCAGGCGCCCCTGTCATTATTATTAAATGATAAGAATGAGTTACAGTGTGTTCAACATCACGTTTCAGGAAAAATGACATGTGGATCAACAGATGCGCAGGAAGAAAAAGGTCAGGGGAGTCTGCCCCAATATGCTAAGAGTGTTTACCCCAGCGTGGGTTCGTGGATGAATCTAATTGTCTTGACACTTATTTTATTTCTTAGGCCCAACATGCGTGACTCGTGAATAAAAATATCTAAACAGCAAAGAAGCACTAATCAAAATCTGGGAGGTAACACTCTTTCTAACCAGATACCCACAAGATTTATGCAGATCCCTCTGCTCCCAATCTGGCAGGTTGAAAGTCAGAAAGTGACGGGAATGCCAGCATGATCCTGCTTCCTTACCACGGGGAGAAGAAGTGGCGAACATTTAGGAAGCTCTGAGGAGCCCTCTGTGGCTGGGCTCCTGCCTGGGCTGCGGTCCCCGAAGCTCCGGCTGGCCTGCTGGGTGGAGAGATCGGCCATGTGGTGTCCAAGCACCATAGTTAAGACATTTAGGCTGTGACTGTACAGAAAAGAAATTTGGAGGGAACCACTGGTTTGTATAGAGTAGCTTTGAATGATTATGATTTTAAAAGACTGAGTGATTGAGTATTTGTCCCTGAATCTCCGGTGGCTAAGGTACCGGACACATAGTCTCAAGAAATCCTTAGGCCAATGGGAGCAGCGGATGGTTTGAGCCGAGGAAGGAAGGGTTCAAGGTGTACTTGCTCTTCCAGTCTCACATGAAGAAGCTGGTGGGCAGACCTGGGAGGAGGGGGCCTGGGTGAGGTCTCAGGAAGCTGCCGGAGGTGTTGTCTCAGCCCCGGTGACACATGGACTCTGAGCCTCTTGGCTCTCAGAGCAAGCAATGGGGGCGTGACTGCCCGGAAAAGCTGCTCTGCCCTGGGAAAAGCAGGGAGCCCCTGACTGGGCAGTCTCTGCCAGAAATGAAATGCACATCCTTTGCACTGCAACTCCTGTTCTATTTTCAGACTGATTCATGACTAAAACATGAACTAAGTGATGTGAAAGCATTAAGCACCGTCTGACACTTGCTCAGTGCACATTACTCTCTTCCCTTCCTCCGTCTCCTCTTCGTCAGAGTCCCTGAGGGGCCAGTCCGTAGGCGCTGACTCTTAGACTGCTCTCTTTGAAGAACTCTTTTCCTCCGGCACTGCTGAGACAGTGGATCCCAGGCCTCGCGGGGGGGGGGGGGGGGGGGGGAAGGAACCTGGCTCCAAGTATCGCAGGCTCCGAGCCCGGGATGCCACAAGTGCGCCCTCTAGCGGCAAAGGCCCAGCCTTCCGCGGAGGCTTGCCTGCAAAGCTTCCGGCCCGGTGCCCAGTGCCTTCAGGTCACCGCAGACATGACCCACATCAGCTTAGGTGGCTTGTGTCCCCACTCGAGACCCAGTCACTGAGCAGGACGGCAAGGTGACTTGCTAACGCAATCAGACAAGAAAGGAGGGCATGTGGATCTGGAGAGGGAGAGAAGTTTCACATTTCACATTTAAAATACAAGGGGCACCTCTTCCTCCTCCCCTGTTCCTCAAAATTTTATTGTGATAACTTTCAAAGACACCTAAGCGTTCAAAGACTCTTTCAGTGAACACACGTATCTCCATCGCCTGGCTTCTTCCACTAGCATTTTACTCCACGTGTTCCATTGCATATCCAGCAATCTACCCATCCACCCCTCTACCCATTTACCGTCTTATTTTCTAGGTTTCTTTCCACAGTAGGTTGCAGACATCAGGACCCCTCTAAACGCCTCAGCCCTCAGGACCAAATGGAAGCGGTAGCTCCTAACTGTTTTGCTGCACGGTTTATAGTTCTATTTTCATATGTGGTTCTTACAGTTTTATTTGGTAGGTACTTAAAATCCCATTTTACAGGTTGTGGATGCTGAGGATCAGGAAGCCTAAGTCACCTGACAGGCCTGGGACTCGATCTGTGTCACACTTCACGGGAACTTCCTCTTTTCCTTTCTTTTGATGCTTCATATTGTTCTTGAGTAAAAGCTGAACTCCGCACGTACCCAGGCACCCAGGACCCTGGGTCCTCTTCGCCCTCCCTCCCTCGCCAAAGGCTTCCTTTCCTTGCAGACACACGCCCAGACCGTCCTATTGAAGTTGCCCCCCGTGATGCTATATTATCGCCAAATTTTATCTCTTTCTTAATACTCTTCATGGTCGGGAATTACCTTGTTTTACGTTTGTTCGCTCATTTTCTGACTCTCCAGAAATGGAAGCATCTCTCATCTCTAGACCTGGGCCCAGAATGAGTCAGTGCCAAAGGAATGTATTCATTCGGGGGATGAGTATGGTAAGGTGCTCAGATCACTTCTCAGAGTTGCTGGTCTCCACCATGTCGGCTCTTGGAGTCCCTATGACATTGTAAAAGGATGAAGTTCAGAACAGTGTTGTTGGCTACATAACAAATCACTTTTGGTCAGAATTATTATAACGGTCCTCTGCATGGTGGCTATTGAAAGAAAACGGTGGAGAAAACAACCCGGGAAGGGAAGGTGACTTGTTCTACTCTTTTGCTCCGGAGGAAATGAGACGTAAGAGGCTCCTGAGTGTAGGAGCGACTGGGTGGTTCAGTTAGTTGAGCGTCTGACTCTTGATCTTGATCTTGGCTCAGGTCATGAGTTTACCGTTCATGGGTTCAAGCCCCGTGGCAGGCTCTGCTCTGACAGTGTGGAGCCAGCTTGGGATTTGCTCTCTCCCTCTCTCCCTCTCCTCCCCTGCTCATGCTTTCTCTCTCTCTCTTTCTCTCTCAAATAAATAAACCTTAACCAAAAATAAAGAGGCTCCTGGATGTATTGAGAGGTCCCCCAGTTGCCCCTTTGTAACAGATGTTGTCCTGCCCAAGATAATTCTACTATTTGCCATGGTCTCACGGACACTGTGGCCTGGATTGCCTAAGCTCTGGGGTCGGGTGGTCTAAGCTGGTCAGAACGATCCATCCCCTTGCTGTAGTGATGGACTCTGGGACGAGCAAGGGTGCGCCAGTCTGCCCTTGGTCTTGTTCTGGCCTTGGCTTCCTTTAGGAGAGGGATGTGCCCTGTCTCAACCCAGGCGAGGAAGAAGCCCCTGTCGGGCATTTCTGAGAATGAAACTTCCAGCTCTTTGGAGACCTTCTGGAAGTTGTCCTTTCTCTTCCTGGGGACATTGAGGTGCACAGATGTCAGGAATACAAGTGCTGCCGCCATCTTGTTTCCTGTCTGAGAAAGAGCCAGCCCGCAGAAGGGCAGAGGCAACCAGGGTCTGTGACTGGACCCCCCGGTCCCCACCCTCCTGTAGGACGTGAAGTTCTGTGCACCAGGGAATACTCTCTTGTATCAACCAAGCTGAAAATTTTCTGCTCTTGTCAGCCAAACGCATCCTTCACCACTTTTTTGCTTAGCAGTTTAGACATCGCATTTCCAGTCTTTACAATGTTGGGGGCTGGCACCAGAGGGGCTTTGTGAGAATTAGTAGTAGTTGCCCCTCTGGGCAGGCGTAACCTCTCGGACCTTACTTACCACTTGCTGGGATGTCCCTGGCGACGACGCAGTCTGAACCACACTACAGGAGGTGTTGGTAACCCTGGAGTGTAGAAACCACTGTTCCCGTTTTGCAACGGAGGAGACCCGAGCTCGGAGAGGAGAACAGGAGATGCTCTACCCAATGCCATGTGGTTTGGCCACAGCAGAAGTGGGAATCAAACCTGTGTCTTTCAAAAGATCATACCAGGTTTCAGAAATAGTGTGTAGTTCTGACTGTAACTGATAGATCAGAATTAACATGAAATAAAACAAAAATACACACTTAGACAGAAAGGTATGGTACTTGGTTCTTTAGGCAAAGCTTACCAAAATATTTTCAGTATTTTAAAAACGGATTTATTGAGGTATAATTCACATCCCATACCGTTCGCCCATTTACATTGTATCATTCAGGGGCTTTTGGTATTTTTCACAGAATTGGGCAACCATCATCTCAGTCAATTTTAGAATATTTTCATTGCCCCAAAAAGAAACCCTGTACCCTTGTGCCCCAATCTCCTCTTCCCCTGGCCCCAATCTGCTTTCTGTTTCTAAGAGGTTGCCTGCTCTGGGTGTTTCACATACATTGAGTTACACAATATGTGGTCTTTTGGGATTGACTACATAACATTTTCTTTTCTTTTTTTTTTTAATTTTTAATGTTTTTATTTGTTTTTAAGAGGCAGAGTGAGCAGGGGAGGGTCAGAGAGAGAAGGAGACAGAATCCGAGGACAGGCTCCAGGCTCTGAGCTAGCTGTCAGCACGGAGCCTGATGTGGGGCTTGAACCCACGAACCATGAGATCATGACCTGAGCCGAAGTTGGACACAACCGACTGAGCCACCCAGGTGCCTCCAAGGTTCTATGTCATGGCGTGTAGCAGCAATTCATCCTTTTTTTTTTTATTGCTAAATAAGATTATATGATATGGATAGATCACCTTTTATGTATTCAGTCATTGGCCGGCGGGCATTTGACTTGTTTCCACTGAGGCCATTATGAATAGTGCTGCTGTGAACATTCACGCACAGGTTTTGTGTGGGGGTGTGTTTTCACTTCTCTTGGGCACATGCCTGGGAGCGGAATTGCTGGATCCTGTGACAACAAGTTTACCTATTTGAGGGACTTCTATTCTGTTTTCCAGAGGAGCCGCACCATCAGCAGTGTTGAGGGGTCACTGTTGTCTCTGCATTGTCACCAACGCTTGTTACTGTGTGGCCTTTTGATTACAGTTCTCTTAGTGAATGAGAAGTGGTATCTCATTGTGGTTTTGATTTGCATTTCCCTGAAGGCTAATGACATTGAGCAACTTTTCATGTGCTTCTTGGCCATTGGCATGGTCTCTGCTCTTAGAAAACCAGATTCTTTCACGTTCAGTCTCAAGTAGATCTCAATTCAAATGGGCTAAATTGGAGTAGGATATTTCTAAGCCTTGCTAACACTGTGGAGGAATGCTTTCTCGCTGTGTGATCTTGAGTAAATTACTTACCTTCTCTGAGCCTCAGTTTTTGGTCCATTTTATAGGCTAATCCTCTTGGTCTCAATCTGTGAGTGTTATGTGATTGATGCCATGGAAGCTAACCATTAAGTGTACCAGAAATGCATAGGACCAGCTCCTTCGAGTAACTGGAAAGAATAATTTTATTTCAACACTAGAGTATCGTATTCTGTCTTCTTTTTGCTTCCAGTGTCTCTCTCTCGTCTCTGCCGCTCCCACCCCCTCCAGATGCAGACTCCTGGGTTATTGTGATAACGTGTGAAAATGATAGCAGTGCAAAGTGAGGTTCAAAGGTAATCTCCCACACGAGGGTCCGACTGTGTAGTACATGGAGGGTTTAAAAAGGTGGGAGACAAAAGGGAGAGTCTTGATGTCCAATAATTCTTGCAGAGAGCTTTGGAACTTCCCCCTGGTGGGTGCAAGATAACCTCACAATGTCAGCTTAGCTGTTCAGTCTTGAACTTCTCTTAAAGATGCATTCCCTGTCAAGTGACTCCACAGGTGACTTGTGTTTGAATCTTTATCATCCAAGGGCATTGGTGTCTGAGGGGTACAACTCTTTCATGATCCTTTCGAGTCTTATTCCAAGTCATCTGCAGTCACTATAATATGATCTATGGAATATTTCCAAATATGAGCGAATTGATATTTTGGTTGTCAGAGAATGATCTGGGATACGTTAATTATTCCTTTTCCACACAGGCCCTTCAGTATTGTCCGGATCCTACCATTATTGATGTGTTAACCCAGCCTTCAAGAATAGCTCCTTTTCGTTGAGCTCAGGGCCAGGTGCTCTAACTCAGATGGATAAGTGGCATTATCCTTGTTTTGCAGATTAGAAAATGGAAACTCGGTGAATTTAAGTGATTTGCCAAAGCTCACCTAGTAAGTCATCAAATTTCCCAGACTTCTTGCTCTCTCCACAATACTGTGTTATTTCAGAGTGGTAAAGTGGATGTTTCTAAGTCTGTTGATTATACAAGTCAGTTGATTTGGCCTTTGATGAATTATGGGCCATTAACTCTCACATGGGCCATTCAAGCCATGAAATGTCGCAAGGCAAGATTAAAGTTTGTAGGCCCCTGACTTTGCAGTATTTGTGCATTTGATGTGATGTGCCCAGTACTTTTAGTCTTTTTGTTACAGGTACAATGAATCCTATTCTGTCCCAGAACTCTTGCTGTCCTGAACATCTATGTTGATGGTCATTTGTATTATGGTTTCCTAAGTGAATCAGGGCAAAGGACTGAAGATGGGTGCTGTCTGACTCAGCTGCTCAAAGCCGACGAAGAGACCCATCAAAGGTACAGAGTAATGTCTCTAAAAATTCATGGTTTCCGGTCAAGGTGGCTCTGCCCTTCCTTTTACTACCAGCTTCAAAGTTTCACTGTCTTGATTCCACTTTGTGTGATTTTCTGTCTTTCTTCATAAAGAAAAGGCAAGCCAACAGTGTGACCTCTCCTTGCTTCCTGTCCATTTCACTCTTACCTAAAACATATCTCCAGACATTCTTGCCTTGTTCTCTGTAGTCAACATGGAAGCGGTAGCCCTCACCTGGATGTGTCAATCAGGGTCCAGAGAGAAAACAGAATTTTTTCACATGGCTTAATATGAGGCGACTTTTAACAGAGGGTCTAATTGTAGAGCATGTTTGTGGCTTGGGTTTGAAAGTACAGCAAAATTTGTTGAAACTCCCAGAGCTAGCAGCAATGAAAGACATCACCACTGTAAGGTTGATGACACCAGGGTTAGAATTTTGTCACTATAACCTCTGAGATCTGGGCCTGTGGGAGGGGATGTTGGTCATGGAGGGCCAGGGACGCTGCCCCATATGTGGGGCAGACACAAGTCCTGGCTGTCTTTGGGGGAGCCCAACTGGAAGGCAGCTGTATTAGTCAAGCTTCTTCAAAGAAACAGAACCTTTTTGTCTCTCTCCTTCTCTCTCTCTCTCTGTCTGTCTTGCCCCCCTCCCGCCCTTATTATAAGGAATTGGTTCACACAACTATGGAGACTGAGAAGTCCCAAGATCTATTGTTGGTAAGCTGGAGACCCGGGAAAGCTTATGGTGTAAGTTCCAGTCTGAGTGCAGGAGGACACTGGGGTCCCAGCTCAAACAGACAGGCTGGAGAAGTTCCCTTTTATCAGCCTCTTTGTTGAATTCAGTCCTTCAACTGATTGGGGGAGGCCCACCACACTGGGGAGGGCCATGTGCTTTACCCAGTCTGTCAATTCAGATGTGAGTCCCTCAAACACCCTTGAAGACACATCCAGAATAAGGCTTGTCCAACTACCGGGGCATCTCCTGGCCCAACCAAGTTGACATAAAATTAACCATCACAGAGGCCGTCTTGCTGCATCTTCAGGCATCATCTCCAAGAGCCCCAAGGGCAGGGAGGGACAGAGAGTGGATTGGAGTAGAGAACCAATGGAGAATAACCAGCGTAATTGTTTTACTAAATGGATTGAGCTCTGTAGGAAGCAATTAGGAGACTGGTTTATTTTTTCCTCCCCACTACCTTCAATTATACCCCGACTGATCTTGGGCAAAGCCTGTTTTTTTTTTAGCCACTTTGGAGCCTAATTAGCTTCCTTTTCAGGTGTTACAAAGTCCAATCCGAAGTGACACAAGACATCAACTTCGCAGGCGGTTCAAACATTTTCCTTCCCCTCCTCACTCAGCCTGCACCACCCACAAAGGGGATGCATGCACCTGTCTGGGGCACCTGCCTGTCGTTTCCATCCTCTGGTTCCCTGCTGCACTCTCTGCCCCATAGCCAGCTCTCCCAGAGTGGATGCTGGAGGAGGGGTGGGTGGGAACCCGGTCAAAGGTCTTTTGACTCAGTTGGAGCTTTTGTTCCTACGTTTCCCTGGGCTGTTAAATGCCATCTGTGGGCCACATGGATTCTATAGGGCCCATTATTACGGTCCTCACAGCCATCTGGACACCCTGGTCTGCACCATTTCCTGATACAGGTGATTCACTTTCTGTGATTCTTCTTTTTCCTTTTTAAAATGTTTACTTATTTTTGAGAGAGAGAGAGAGAGAGAGAGAGAGAGAGAGAGAGAGAGAGTGAGGGCAGGTACAGGGCAGGAGCAGAGAGAGAGGGAGACAGAATCTGAAGCAGGCTCCAGGCTCCGAGCTGTCAACACAGAGCCTGACACGGGGCTCAAACTCACAAACCACAAGATCATGACCTGAGGCGAAGTCGGATGCTTAACCGACTGAGCCACCCAGGCACCCCTCTCCGAGCCTCTTCTGACTCTCCTGACTACACTCCCATAGCCTTCTCTGTCGGGGTCCCCTCTGTGCAGCGTGCCCTTAATCTGAACAGAGTCCCTTTAGTGCTGCTCTGACTCAGCTCCTCTCTCCAGCCTACACCTGCTCTGGGGGCTCTCTGTACCCCTGTCTCCCACATGGGCTCTTCTGGAGGGGGAATGGACCACCTACTGTCCTTTATCTCAGGTGGGCTATTACCAGGAGACCAGGAGGCTTTTGTTTCTGTACCCCCCAAATACCAGGAAACTCACACCAAACTCTCCCTTCTATTTCTCTGAATTTCTTTAAAAATATTCCTGCCCCAAGGGAATTCCCTTGGAGTCTCTGGTCTCTCTCACATAATTGTTGAAGGTAATATCTGCCAACAGGCATGTGCTCTCTTTACAATGTAGGGGCAGGGCAGGCATGAGGCGGGTGGGGCACAGGTGTGGATGCAAGATTTCCCAAAGTGCTAAGAAAACCCCACAGTGATCAAGATAAGTAATGTCATTCGGCAATATTAAAAAAAAATCAAAATCGATGCAAGCAATCCATGATGAAAAAAATATAAAAAGTTTAAAGACAGGACCAGAATGACTAATTTTCCCATTTGCCTCAGGCTCCGTTGTGGTTCAGTGAGGCATTGTACCTAATCTTGTCTTTATTTAAAACTTTGAGACTTTTCCTCCATCCCTCTTTGGGCTTACAGTTGAATTTTGAAGGCTGCATTATCTTGATTCCTTCATGTTCCTAATGCACCTCCTCCCCCTTCAGTTTTGCCCCTCAGCCACTGCCTCGCATCTCTACCCTGTGTAGGGTCACCTATTACCCTGCCCTGGGCTTTGAGGTTGAGTCAAATTCATGAGAAAATGGTTCCATTTCCATCCCATTGCCTGGTTCATGAAGCCATCCCTGCTTTACAGTTGGTCTGCAATTCATCTTTCCAGACCTCTCTTTTAGCTCCCTAGAACATTCTAGAACATTCTTTCTATTGCATGAACATGCTCTGGACGTCCCTGCTTCTGTGCCTTTGTTCAGGCCTTGCCTACTGCCTGGAATGCTTCCTAAACTCCCCAGCTTCGACACTTCTCAGTCTCTGGGAATGGTTTCAGCACCTCCTCTGTGAGGCTTTCCATGGCCTCTCTGGAAGGACTGACCCTCGCTTTGTTTCTCCTCCCCTAGTGAGGCACGAATACCTCTTCTACAGCACTGCTGACACCGGGGAGAGGGTGTTGGCTGCTGTAACAAATTACCACAAACGTAGCGCCTTGAAATGGCCCACGTGTACACACTCTTACAGTGTGGAGCTTGGAAATCTGAAACCACGATGCTCAAGAGGCTACATTCCTTCTGGAGGCTTCAAGGGGAAATCCATGTCTTTGTCTTTTCCAGTTTCTAGAAGCCACCTGCCTTCCTTAATTCATGGTTCCTTTCTTGTATCTCTCTAACCTCCTGCTTCTTGTGGTCACATCTTTTACTATTGACTCTGACCCTCCAGCTCCCTCTTATAAGGACCTTTGTAATGACATTAGGTCCACCACGGTAACCCAAGATGGTCTTCCGTCTCAGGATGCTTACCTTCATCATATCTGCGGAGTTCCCTGTGGCATGTAGGCTAACACAGTCACAGGTTTGGGGGTTGGCATGTGGACATCTTTGGGAGCCATCGTTCGGTCTACCATAACTACCTATCCCACCATGATGGGCAAGCCAGACTTGCATTCTCTGCTTTATCCTCACTACTCAGCACATGGCTGAGTGTGAATCGGACCTTCCAGTGGTCTTGCTGAATGAAAGGGGATTCTGCCTGGGAACCTTCTCCAGGTCAGAGCCCAGTCTCTCTCAGTCAGAAAAGGTGCCATTATGGATTCCTTCCCAGGCGGGCTGGTGAGGAGGGAGGTGTTACAGATTGACTTACCTCCTCCATGTTATCTTGATTTCCTTTCCTAGGCCTAACCCCTTGCTTTAAAACCCACTACACGTTTCTGGAGGATAAAACAGCTTTGGTTTTATGGCGTGCGTGTCTTCAAAAACCGAGAACAAGCCCCGCACCGGACATCTCCGAAGAGTAATCTGGTTTCACGTTCCCACTCTTTGCAGGAAACAGGCTCTGAGGAGTTCAGCCTGATTTATCCAGCTCCAGAGAATAGACATGTTCCAGAAATATCCTTACTCTGCTGGGCACCCTCTCCTGACTCTCCAGTTGCCTCGGCTTCTGTTTACGACATGGATCAGCTTGGCCTGCCGGTTTGCGGGCGGGCTGGGAAGGCAGGAGCAAGGGGCCTGATCTGCAGCTTGGGCATGGGGTGAGTCTGTCCCTTAGTTCAGGGTGGGCTCTGCTGGGTCTTATATTCTGCGTTTTGGGTCCAGTCCTCTTTGGCAGGTGCTGAAGGAATGCCGAAATGGAAGCCACATTTAGCAGTTGAGGGGCGATTAACGTTCATGGCAATGTTTGCACGCTCTGCCAAATTAATGCGTTCTAAAAGATTTATGTAGCAGCTAAATATTTTGACAGAGACATGAGAATAACTGAAGACCACTCCATCTGGCTCCCCTTGTTTATTGCCTGAATATTTACACTCCTGCTTTGGAAGTTTCACTGATTCGAGAATTAATGTACAGGAAAGTATTCTGCCTTTTGACCAGAATGAGACAAGCTTTTGTTCCATGGATTGAGCGTAAGGAGAGAATACAAACACGCACAATCCCTGAAGGCTTCCGTCCCCTCTCCCTTCCTTTTCGTGTTTGAGATGAATGTCACCTCTTTACCTCCCTGCAAAATCCTTGAAAAGAAAAAATGTTTTTCAGGTAGGCTCAGACCCAGCGTGGAGCCCAATGCGGGGCTTGAACTCAGAACTCTGAGATCAAGAGTCAGACACTTAATCAAGCAAGCCACCCAGACGCTCCCATCAAGGTTCTTTGAGAATGTGCTGCTAGAACGTGGATGGACCTCGAGGGTGTCATGCTAAGTGAAATAAGTCAGGCAGAGAAGGACAGATACCATATGTTTTCATTCATAAGTGTAATAGGAGAAACTTAGCAGAGGACCGTGGGAGAGGAGGAGGGGGAAAAGAGATGGGGAGAGGGAGGGAGGTAAACCATGAGAGACTCTTGAATACTGAGAACAAACTGAGGGCTGATGGGAGAGGGGGATAAGGGAAGGGGGGTGATGGGCATGGAGGAGGGCACTTGCTGGGATGAGCAGTGGGTGTTATGTGGAAACCAACTTGATAAACTATAAAAGAAAAAAAATACAGATTCCTGAATTACAAAAAAAAAAGTGCGGTTAGGAGCGCCTGGGTGGGGCATTAAACTTTCGACCCTCGGTTTCTGCTCAGGTCACGATCTCACGGTTTGTGGGTTTGAGCCCCACATAGGGCTCCGCGTTGACAGCCTGCTTGAGATTCTCTCTCTCTCTCTGCCCCTCCTCCGCTCACTCTCTCCGTCTCTCTCAAAATAAATAAATAAATTTAAGGAAAAAAAGAATGTGGTGCTATTATTGCTAGTTGCACATGTGGTTGTACGTGCAGGAGAGTGAACGGCTGCCGTTGAAAAACCACGAATAGATGTTAGCAGGCAGACAGAGAAGATATTGCTGGTACTTTAGGAATTTCAGATCTATAGCGATCTGAGAGGAAACACACAGAACAGTTTGGTAAGTCAATGAAATCCATGTCAGCTGGGTGGGGGTGGGAAGCATCGGGGAGACTTGCGAAGGGACAGTTAAAATTTTTAAAAATTTAATGTACATTTTATTTATTTTTGAGAGAGAGAGAGAGAGAGTGGAAGCATGTGAAAGTGGGGGAGGGGCAGAGGGCTAAAGAGAATCCCAAGCACGCTCTACGTTCAGCGCGCGCTCAGTGAGGGACGCGATCTGAGGACCATGAGATCATGACCTGAGCTGAAATCAAGAGTCGGGTGCTCAACCTATTGAGCTATGCAGGCGCCCCCTAGAGTTTTATGTACATTTAAAAAATTGAGGTATAATTGACATACAACATTGTATTAGTTTCAGGCGTACAGCATAATGATTTGATATTTGTATACACTGAGAAATGATCGCGGCAATCTGGTTCCTGTCTGTCACCATACATAATTAGAAAATTTTTTTCTTGTGATGAGAACCTTTAAGATGTACTCTCTTAGCAACTTTCAAATACTCAGTACAGTACTGCTAACCATAGGCACCACGCTGTAGGTTACATTCCCGTGACTTACGCCTTTTATAACTGGAAGCTTTTCCTTTTGACCCCCTTCACCCATTGTGCCCACCTCCCACCCTGCCTCCCCATTGGTAACCACCGTCCTGTTCTCTGTGTCTGTGAGCTTGGCTTTTGTTTTATTTTTTTTAATGACAGGTTTGTCAATTTCTTTTAATGTTTATTTATTTTTGAGAGAGACATAGAGTGTAAGCAGGGGAGTGTCAGAGAGAGACACACACACAGAATCCGAAGCAGGCTCCAGGCTCCGAGCTGTCAGCACAGAGCCTGATGCGGGGCTTGAACCCACAGACTGTGAGATCATGACCTGAGCTGAAGTCGGCCAGTTAACCAACTGAGCCACCCAGGCACCCCTTTTGTTTTATTTTGATTTGATTATTTTTTAGATTCCACATATAACTGAGATCATATGGTATTTGTATTTCTCTGTCTGACTTATTTCACTTATTATAATGTTCTGAAGGTCCATTTACATTGTTGCAAATGGCAAGATTCCACTCTTTCTTATGTCTGAGCAGCATTTCATGTATATATATTGTATGGTGTATATATATACAGATACTATATATATACTATATATTAAACATATGCCATATATATGTCTATACTCTATCTTCTATATCACTGTATTATCTCTTCTTTATTCATTCATCAGCTGATGGACATTTAGCCTGTTTCCATATCTTGGCTATTGTAAGTAATACTGCAGTGAACATGGGGGTGTATACATCTTTTTGAATTAGTGTTTTCATTTTCTTTGGATAAACACCAAGAAGTGGGGTTCCTGGATCATATGGCTGTTCTATTTATTTTTAGTTAAAAGTTTTTTTAATGTTTAATTATTTTCGAGAGAATGAGAAGGACAGAGTATGAGTAGGGAGGGGCAGTGAGAGAGGGAGACACAGGATAGGAGGCAGGCTCCAGGCTCCAGGCTGTCAGCACAGAACCCGACGCGGGGCTCAAACCCATGAACTGCAAGATCATGACCTGAGCCAAAGTCGGATGCTTAACTGACTGAGTCACTCAGGTGCCCCTCTATTTTTAGTTTTTTTTTAAAAAAAATTTTAATGTTTATTTTTGAGAGAGAAAGAGTGCCAGCAAGGGGAAGGGCAGAGAGGGAGACACAGAATTCAATGCAGGCTCCAGGCTCCGAGCTGTCAACAGAGAGCCCCACGTGGGACTCAAACTCATGAACTACGAGATCATGACCTGAGTCAAAGTTGGATGCTTCACCAACAGAGACACCCAGGTGCCCTATTTTTAGTTTTTTAAAAAAAGTTTATTTATTTATTTTGAGAGTGAGGGAGACAGAGAGAGTGCATGTGAGTGAGGGGCGAAAGAGAGAAAGAGACTCCCAGGCAGGTTGCACACTCACAGCCCAGAGACTGATACCGTGCTCTGGAGACTCAGATACCCTGAGATCATGATCTGAGCCTAAATCAAGAGTCAGATGCTTAACCAACTGAGCCACCAGGTGCCCCTAATTTTAGTTTTTTGAGGAACTTCCATCTGCTTTCTATAGTGGCTGCACTGATTTACACTCCTAACGGTGCACAAGGTTTCCCTTTGCTCCACACCCTCGCCAACACTTACTTCTTGTCTCTTTGATATTAGCCATTCTAACAGGTGTGAAAAATATCCCATCATGTTTTGATTTGCATTTCCCTGATGACTAGTGATGTTGAGCCTTTTTTCATATGCCTGTTGACCACCTGTATGTATTGTTAGGAAAAAATGTCTCTCCAGGTCCTCTCCCTGGTTTTTAATTGGATTGTTTGCTCTTTTTGCTAGTGCATGATGTGTGTTCTTTATATATTTTGGATACGAAGCAATCCTTGCTGGGTATATGATTTCCAAATATTTTCTCCTACTCATTAGATTGCCTTTTTCATTTTACTGACAAAAGGGAAGCTTTGAGGCAGAGCTGGGGGTCTGCAAGAGTGAAGAATCTGGCCGGCTGGCCCGTACCTGTGTCCCTGTACTTTATCCACCCCCCCCCCCGCCCCACCTGGCCAGCTGGCTTCCAGATCTTACCTAGACAAAAACTATGACAAGCAAAACTTTTTCCTTTTTGGTGCTAAACCTCATTTGGTGGCAAGTCCTGCCTAAACTAGCATGAAGCTGTTGATTGGCTTTATTTCGCTTTATTCCTCCTGAGTTTTGCTGCAGAAATATGGACGTGACTGATTATGGGTGACATTTGAGACTCCGATGGAGATATTATGAAATATACACCAGGCAGACTGGTTACCATCCTAGAATCTGACAAATTCAGAACTCCAAAACCCACCTGGCTCAGACCTTTTAATGAAGGGATCTTGGGCCTGTGTCTCCTTCACAGTGGGGGCTCGGAGCATCCCTGTTCTTTGTTGACAGTCTTTCTTCTGGAAGCCCATGAGCTTAAGCAAAGCAGCTTCTTTTCTTTTCTTCCCTTCCCTTTCCTTTCCTTTTCTTTCCTCTTAAGTTTAGATTTTGAGAGAGAGAGAGAGTACAAGCAGGGAAGGGGTAGAAAGAGAGAGAGTGCAAGCAGGGAAGGGGCAGAGAGACAGAGAGAGGAAGAAAGAATCCCAAGCAGGCTCTGTAACGTCAACACAGAGCCCAACAAAGAGGCTCGATCCCCCGAACTGTGAGATCATGACCTGAGCCAAGAGCAAGAGGCAGATGCTTAACCGACTCAGCCACCCAGGTTATTATTTGGAAATAATCACTGAGGGTTTCCCTCTTTACTGTGCCACCTGGCAGTCATGCCTCAGGGGAGGGTGACAGGGAGGGTGGCTTTGGCCATGTGATGCCCGACGGCCGGCCCGGGTGGATGCAGTGCACTCTGTGGTGGGAAGTCATGGCCCCAGATGAGCAGACAGATGGGAGTGTGGACCCCGGAGGTCCCAGGCGGCTCCCAGACTCAGCATCACGCGAGTCCTCTGGAACTTGGATAAAGTGAGGGCTGGGGACTGCGGATTTACCGACATCAACTTCCTGCTCCGTGATGGAATGGATAAGTTTGCTGGTAGAAAACAAAGAATACCTACTTGTTGCACACCCACGTCTGTGGATTAGACAGCCACACTGGCTGAACAAGTGAACGTAACGACAAAGGAGGACTTTATCACTTTTAAGATCCCAGGTGAGTCTCATTCTCCTATATGTCTGCTGTTGGCTTATTTTTATCATTTTATGTGATATTCAGGGGACCCCTGCGGCAGTTCCTGACTTATTAGAGCTAGGTATGGGCGAGGAGGGCAGAGGTTCGGAAAATGAGACGGAACACTAGTGCCAAATCTGACTTTGAGCTCCATTTCTGCACATGGGAAGCAAAGAGCCTCAATAAACTTGGCTGAAGTAGATTTAGTGGACAGATCCTTAGAAATATGAAGGAAAACACCAGACAATCAAAAAAGAAAAAAAAAAAAAGCATCCGCTCTCATCCATCAGTCTGAGGTTTGGGGAATGCAGAATATCCAATAGCCCACTAGGTGGTGCTGCTGATCTACACTTGTGGTACTTAGAGCCCGTCTCTATGGCAACAAGTTTACAAATTTATGGGGAGAATTGGCCTTGTCCTCTGGGGAGTGCGCGCGCGCGCCTGTGTGTGTGTAGCAGTTTTGAGTGTTTGGAAAAGTCAGCTCTGTGCACCAGAGACCGTTGATATGCAGCCATCAAAAAGATAGA
>PJEM01008978.1:60866-76346 GCA_004023845.1 Helogale parvula
GGGGGGGGGGGGGGGGGGAGCCTGGGTTGTTTGAATTGTGGGTGTTCTAGGGACGTGGTGATGGAAATTATTACATAAGCCCAGACATCCAGTTCTACGTGTTACTATATGTCTAGACGTTTATGATCGCTCTCCCTGGTTTGTGGGTATCCCACGCTGTCTGTATAAAATGTATTTCCAGAATGTGGTTCTGCTAGCCCTTGGGATCTCTCTTACTTGATCCAAAGCCCAGCTTCCCGAACGTTCTCTGCTTTGTACTTTCTCACGAGGGGTACTGGATGCTTTGGATTCACCCTGCGCTGTCTTAACGTCCTGGATTCTGGGCGCGCCCTGGTGAGGCACCTGGAGGGACCCGGAGTGCATCACCCTGCAGAGGGCCAGTAAATGCCACTCTGGAAGGAAACCACCCACTCCGAACCCCCTTTCTCTGCTTCCAGGGGTCCTAACTGGTGACCTGAAGGTCAAGAGGTCACACCTGTTGAGGGCTTATCTCGGTGTGGAGTTGTTTTGCTTTCCAGGAATTCCAGCCTATTTAGTGGGGCCAATCATTCTTTTCATTTTCGTGGAGAGAAGGAAAAAGGAGAAAAAGAAATTAAAAAAAAAAAGGACTTGGGCAATATTTTTGCAGAGCTTTGCAAGAGTATGCTCATCATTCGGGTTTTACCTGGAGAGTTGTTCTGGATATTTCTAGAATATCTAGAATTTCTAGAATATCGAAAATATTTTGAAGTAATGTCAGGGTTCGAGAAAAATTGTAAAACAGTACAAAGAATTGTCATATAGGCTTCATCCACAGTTTCCAAATTTTGCCTCCTGTTATGATATAGGTATTCTACATGTTTTTTTAACACTTTTGAAAAGAAGTTGTACACATGATATCTCCTTATATGACGACACTTCATTCAGGTTTCTTAAAAACAAGGACATTCTCTCATATGATGACCGTACAATGATCAAAAGCAGGAAATCCATATCAATCTGATACTATCAGTGAACTTTATTCAAATTCCATCAATTATCCCAGTGTCTCTCATATCATAAGGAAAATATTTTCACAGTTCAGGAGCTGATCAAGGATCACATATACATTTAGTTGTTCTGTGCACTATCTCTTTGATGAGGTGCCTGGGTGGCTCAGTGGGTTAAGCATCTGATGTTGGCTCAGGTCATGATCTCACAGATTGTGGGTTCGAGCCCCACGACAGGCTCTATGTTGACAGAGTGGAACCTGCTTGGGATTCTCTCTCTCTGCCCCTTCCCCACTTGTGCTTTCTCTCTCAAAATAAATAAGTAAACAAAAAATGTATTTAAGTTGCTTTTGACTTGATAGGGGCCTTTGATTTTATTTAGTTTTTCCTTTCCTTGCTACCGTGAGTTAGCGGCTTGCAATTGAATGGTTTTCTGCTCCTGGGAATCTATTTCTTAAATGGCTAGCAGATCTGATGATGGGACAGAAATAAATCCAAACGCACCCAGATTCAAATCCCAAACTGGCCAGCTTCCAGCTGTGTGAGCTGGGGAACAGCTCACTCCACTTCTTTGAGGAGCAACTTTCTTTTATAAAGTGTTGATCAGAATCTGAATGTTGCAAAGTCCAGATGAGGATTAGTGAGATAAGGTCCAATCTCCCACAAGGCCTATATGAGGCTCCATATGCACTTTCGCTAATCCACAGTGGGCATTCTTTTATATTAAGAATATGTGGAATATTTGAAATATCTGAGGATGTCCTCTTGTTTTCTTAGATTTGAACCCCAAAGTGGTTTAATTAAGTAAACTTTTTGTGAATTTTTATTTATTTTTGAGAGAGGGAGAGAGAGAGTGAGAGTGAGAGCGAGTGAGCAAGGCAGGGGCAGAGAGAGATGGAGACAGAATCTGAAGCAGGCTCCAGGCTCTTAGCTGTCAGCACAGAGCCCGATGTGGGGCTCGAACTCACAAGCTGTGAGATCATGACCTGAGTTAAAGTTGGATGCTTAACCGACTGAGCCACTCAGGCACCCCAGTAAACTTTTTATTTTATTTTATTTTTAAAAAATAGTTTATTGTCAAATTGGTTTCCATACAACACCCAGTGCTCTTCCCCACAAGTGCCCTCCTCCGTCACTACCTCCTCTTTTCCCCCCTTTTCCTTCCCCTTCAACCCTCAGTTCGTTTTCAGTATTCAATAGTCTCTCAAGTTTTGCATCCCTCTCTCTCCCCAACTCTCTTTCCCTCTTCCCCTCTCCCTGGTCCTCCATTAGGTTTCTCCTTTTCTCCTGTTAGACCTATGAGTGCAAACATATGGTATCTGTCCTTCTCTGCCTGACTTATTTCGCTTAGCATGACACCCTCTAGGTCCATCCACTTTCCTACAAATGGCCAGATTTCATTCTTTCTCATTGCCATGTAGTACTCCATTGTGTATATATACCACATCTTCTTGATCCACTCATCAGTTGATGGACATTTAGGCTCTTTCCATGATTTGGCTGTTGTAGAAAGTGCCGCTATGAACATTGGGGTACATGTGCCCCTATGCATCAGCCCTTCTGTATCCCTTGGGTAAATCCCTAGCAGTGCTATTGCTGGGTCATAAGGGAGTTCTATGGATAGTTTTTTGAGGAGCCTCCACACTGTTTTCCAGAGCGGCTGCACCAGTTTGCATTCCCACCAGCAGTGTAGGAGGGTGCCCGTCTCTCCACACCCTCGCCAACATCTATAGTCTCTTGATTTGTTCATTTTAGCCACTCTGACCGGTGTGAGGTGGTATCTCAGTGTGGTTTTGATTTGTGTTTCCCTGATGCTGAGTGACGCTGAGCATCGTTTCATGTGCCTGTAGGCCATCTGGATGTCCTCTTTGGAGAAGTGTCTGTTCATGTCTTCTGCCCAGCTCTTCACTGGATTATTTGTTTTGTGGATGTGGAGTTTGGTGCCCAGTAAACTTTTTTAAAAAAAGTTTATTTTGAGAGACAGAGAGAGAGAGAGAGAGAGAGAGGAAGCACCAGTGGGGGAGGGGCAGAGAGAAGCTCAAGCAGGCTCTGTACTGTCAGTACAGGGACCGACATGGAGCTCAAACTCATGAACCATGAGATCACGACCTGAGCTGAGATCCAGAGTAGAATGCTTAACTGACCGAGCTCCCCAGAACACCCTAAACAGGTTTTAATTTGAGTATAGTTAACACACAATGTTACATTAGCTTCAGGCGTACAACGCAGTGTGTCCACATTTCTATGCATTGTGCTATGTTCGCAAGTGTAGCTACCCCGTTACTGTACCACACTAGTATGTAACATCATCGCTTCCACTCCCTTTGCTGTTCCTTTTATTCCCACGCCTTATTCATTCCATTCCTGGAATGGAAGCCTGCATGTCCCTCTTCCCATCACCCATTTTGCCCATCGCCCCACAGCCCCATCCCTCTGGCAACCATCAGATTGTTGTCTGAGTTTATAAGTCTGATTCTGCTGTCTGTTTGTTTTATTCATTTGTTTGTTTTGTAGATTCCACATATGAGTGAAATCATATCGTATTTGTCATTCTCAGTCTGACTTCTTTCACTTAGCATGACACCCTCTAGGTTCATCTAGGTGTTATTGCAGATGGCAAGATACCAACCTTTTTTATGGCTGTGTAATATTCCAGAGTGTGTAATCACATCTTCTTTACCCATTTATCTGCCAATGGACGCATAGGTTGCTTTTGATGTACCCCTCCTTTAGATTTCTTGTTAGAGCTTAGTTTACTTGAGTTTAGTTTACTTGACTTTAGTTTACTTGGCCACATTAAGTCAATAAACTCCTCTAACCTACAAAGTAGTTGTATTGATTTGTGTTTCCACCAAAAATGCCATCCTTGAGAACAAAAATTCCTTTTGTTTTATGATTTTACTTGTAAGTAATCTCTACACCCAATGCAGGGCTTGAACCCACAACTCTGACACCAACAGTCACATGCTCCAGCGAATAATCCAGCAGGCACCGCAACAAAAAGTCTTTTTAAAGACCTTCACAGTAATGAAAGATCAGAAGTTCTACAATTTTATTATTTTCAAACAATGACGTAATTAAAAATAAAAGCAATCCCCAGGAAACAATACTGTTACAATATTAAAGTTTTCCAAACATTGTTGATATCTCATTCTGGAATGATGTCTCTGGCAATACTAAATATTGTGCATAATTTTTCTCAAAATTTTTGATTCTGTAAAATTAAGAACAACAAACCAGGAGGGATTGTCTGGCAAATTCCATAAATGTCTTTTAGGTTTTGCATTTTTCACACTTACACCTTGCACTTCCTCCAATTCGAAAGTCAAGATTTGAGAAAGGCATCATTAGCCCCAAGTCTAAGTGGCTATAAAAAAAAAGCTGTGATTGGCAGATGTGTGTGGGGTGGTGAAGGGACTCTGGCCCAGCCTCAGAGTTATTATAATAATACATGATGTAAAAAGTTATGCCACTGAAAAACATTTAGCACAGAAGTGACTAAATGAAATATTTATAAGTAGACATTTGACTCCACATTCCACATTCCTAGAAAGTTTGCATATTCGAATTGACCTCAAACTTTTTTTTAATAATATATTCTTATTAGGAAAATAAGACCTCTCTCTCTCTATTTGGCTATCAGGCAAGGCTTGCCCCCTTCCCTGCTTTGGGATAAGAATTTAAATACCTCTTCTATGGCCTTTTAGCTTCTAACAGAGCAGAGTTAGTGTGTTACAGAAATAAGTATAGAAACAAGACCCATGTTGGGAAGAGTTTTGCATTAGACCTTCCCACAAACACCTTGAGTTGGCAACTTTTAGGAGACTCTAAGTTGATCTGCATGAATTATTAGAATTAGGATTCTAATAATGTCATTTATTTTCTTTATTAGTATTTACTTCTGAATGCTGGTTCCCATGCTGCCTGTTGCCCTCAGGGAGGACCTGGAGCCACCGACAGCATGGCTTGGTCATTGTCACTAGTGAGATCTGTGGCCCTGGGTAACTGACCTTCTGTCTGATCATCACATTTTCTCATTAGTAAGAATGAAGGTAACAGGGGCGCCTGGGTGGCTCAGTGGGTTGGGCATCCAACTTCGGCTCAGGTCATGATTTCATGGTTCATGGGTCTGAGCTCTACATCAGGCTGAATGCTGTGCTGTCATCTGTGCTGACAGCTCAAAGCCTGGAGCCTGCTTCAGATTTTGTGTTTCCCTCTCTCTCTGCCCCTCCCTGGCTCATACTCTGTCTCTCTCCCTCTCAACAATAAATAAACATTAAACTTTTTTTTTCTTTTTAAAGACTGAAGGTAACAGTACCCTCCTCTGGTGGATAGGTAGCAGGTGTGACCTAGGTTTGGGCAGAGAGCCTGTTTTCTGCCTCCTGAACTCTGGGCTCCACCTTGGGCTTCTGTCCAGCCCTCCTTTTTGCCGAAGCACACTCACTGGCATGTGCAGAAAGAGCATGTGTTTCTTACTTCCAGATCTTTCTCAGAGTTCCTGGCAGTGTGTGTGTGTGTGTGTGTGTGTGTGTGTACGCGCACAGCTTTGGTGGCCAAGTTCTTTCCTTAGACCTTAGAATCCAGCCCTCTCCTCCAGACTGTCAGTTCCCGAGAGTGCAGGTGGGGACAGTGATGGTCTGGCCAGCCTCTTGCTGCTCCTGCCCTGTCCACGCCAGCTTCCTGGTCTTGCTCTTGGCCACACACCTGGGCTGATTCTTTCTCTGGGCCTCAAGGTCAGACCTCACCAAGGGAGATCCCAGCCCAGCAAACGATCTGTACATGTCTGAGCCCCCTACATGTGAGACAAGTTCAGATACGTTTTCACAGGGTATTGGAACCCCACGGACATCAAGATGGTGGCTGCACCTCGGCTATGTCTCCGATACTCAGGGGCAGGTGTCAGTTGGCCTCTGGGAGGGGGGCGGTCAGTATTTCAGATTCCTCCTGCTGAGCCATGCCCTCAGTGCTGAACGCCTTTGACAAACCGCAGTTGCTCCAGGATAACGACCCTGATCACAGCTGCTGCAGCTGTCATAGGTCCCCCACAGCAACCCCAGCCCCAGGTCAGAAATGCCTTCCTACCAAGAGCCTAAATGTCCATCAACTGATGACTGAATCAAGAAGATGTGGTTTATCTATATACAATGGAGTACTACATGGCAATGAGAAAGAATGAAATCTGGCCATTTGTAGCAATGTGGATGGATCTCGAGGGTGTCATGCTAAGTGAAATAAGTCAGGCGGAGAAGGACGGATGCCATATGTTTTCACTCATAAGTGTAACAGGAGAAACTTAAAAGAAGATCATGGGGGACGGAAGGGGGAAAAAGAGTTAGGGAGGCAAATCACGAGAGACTCTTGACTGAATACTGGAAACAAACTGAGGGCTAAAAGGAGAGGGGGAAAGGGGAAGGGAGAAAGTGATGGGCATGGAGGAGGGCACTTGTGGGTATGAGCACTGGGTGTTTTATGGAAACCAACTTGACAATAAACTATAAAAAAAAGAAAAAGGAAAATAAATGCCTTCCTACCTTGGAGTCTGGGACTCTCTCAGAACTTAGCATCTGGAAATCTTGCTTGGCATTTGGTGTATTCTGCCTTGATTGTGGTTTTTGTTTTTGATATAATTTATCCCTGTATTTGGCTTTATGTTGCTGGGGAGGAGGGATGTGTTTTATTTTTCTTTGATTCTGGACCATCTCTGCCCCCCAGCCCCCAAACACGAGGTCTGGAGCAGGGTCTCAGCGTGTGTTTGCTGATGACGGGGTGATGGCGGTGGGGACAGTGACATGGAGACCGGAAGTGAGGCCCAGGGGCTGCTCTGTGCCTCGTCATTCCTGGATATGCCAGGATTCCTCACTCCCCACCTTTATTCCTTCTCCTTCTGTTTCCTTGTCTACCAATGGAGATAGTCCTAACTCGTTGTCACCTCACTGCCCTCAATTTGAAAAGGACACACTTTCCCCACAACCTCCTTAGAAGCTGAAGGCTTAAAAGAACAGTCAAACATAGCAGCTGGGGCTTGAAGGCGCCAGAGATGCTCCGGCATCCTTTGGAAAGCCTCTTGCTTCAGGGATAAGCACACTGATGGGGGCGACAGGTTGTGGACACAGGGGGGTGCTGAGAAGAGTGTATGGGCTTCTCTGGATCACTGATGGTCCCTGATGCCCTAGGGAACCGTGCACCTGCTGATGAGCATGAGACCCAGTGAGGATGCTGGGGTGGGGCACATCGGCCTAGACCTTGAGCTTTTGTCCATGGTTCTTTGACCTTGTGCGTGTATGCTGTTTTGTGATTTTCAGAATGCTCTCAATCTTGTTTTCTCTTAGATGTCACATGGCCTGCTGTGGCAGCTGGTGCATCTGACCAGGAGACCTTTCCGGAGTCTCAGAGCTGGTCAGTGGAGGAGCCAGGACGAGAGTGTGAGCCTCTCTACACCTTCTGTGCTGCTGCCTCGAAGTTTTGTTGCCCACTCAGAAATGCACACTCAGGGCAGGAGGGCAGAGTGAATGGGTGCTTTGGACACCCCGGTGATGCCTTGCCTTGTCCCCGTGTCCCTGGCACCTACAGGAGTGATGCTTCATCATTCCGTGGCTTCTGAGCTGCTTTCTGTTACTCAAAGTGTGGTCCACAAACCAGCACCAGTGACATCCCTGCGGTGTGCTAGGGATGCAGAATCCTGGGTCCTTCCCACGTCTGCCTCAGACTCTGGTGCCCTGGCATTCACTGTGTCCCCTCATCTCAGGGTGCTGCTGTGGTGTCGTGGGACCCGTGGGGTCAGGGACGGCCCATGGAGTGAATAATCACTAGCTGTGCCTGTCAGTGCATCCAGAAGCTCCCCCTTCCCAGGCATTCATGATAAACGTGGGGAGCCCCAGGTAGGCAGCCCCATGCTTTGGGCTCTGGGCTTAGATTCCCTGTACAAAAAACCTCCCAAAGGCCTCCTTAAGAACCACGTGGCCAACTTTAGACACGGGTAGAGGGCACTGAAACCCAGCAGGACCCACAGCCCTGAGACTATAGTGTGTGTGGCCCCTCCCCCCTTCAACGCTTCCTCTGGGTGCACCGTTGTCCACGGTGCCAAACAACACCAGACACTCAGTTGGAAGTTTAGTCCTTTTCCCTAATGCATTATTAATAGCATAAATCCAAGAGCAGTTGCATCTTCCAATTTAACTCCAAAACACAGAAGGCCCAAGTGTTCACAGATGCACTCTCAAGATGCACCGGGAGCCCCTTGACACTTGGGGACACCTCCTGTGAACACACGCGTGCCCATGAGTGGGAAGTATTGTCTCCGAGGGAACGATGTTAGGTTGAACCGAATGGAGTTTGGCGCAATGCAAAACTCATGCCAAGGGATGGCAAATGAAAGGTAGGTTATTAGTCCAACTTCTTCAAGACGGCTAGGAAATGCCCGGGAGATCCGGGCAGCCTGTGAATATTCTTCATGCTGATTTGAACTGTCCTTCAGGGCTCTGCTGGGCAGGGGCAGGACGAGATAGAAAGTTTGAAATCTCCTTTGGAATCACAAGAGTTGTGCCTGGCCAGGAGCCATAGGCTTCTGCGCTGGTCACCTCCTGATCGGGACCCAGCTAAGGGAGCAGTGTCCCCCAGCCGGGCAACTTGGCTGCAGTCCAGGGCTCTAGCCGCTGGGCATAGGATGTGTTCTGCTCACAAGGCGGCAGAAGCTGGACCTGTGCGGACAGGTCTCTCGCTGCGGAATCGATGGCAATGCTGGGGGTCGGAGTAGCGCTGTCTCTACCAGCCGCATGGCTTCAAGAACATTATTTCCTCCTTTTCCCCCTCAGCTATAGTCTCTTCATTTTTTTTCTTTAAATGGACCCACCTGGGTGGCTCAGTCAGTTAAGCCTCTGGCTTCAGCTCAGGTCATGATCTCACGGTTTGTGGGTTTGAGCCCCACATCGGGCTCTGTGCTGGCAGCTCAGAGCCTGGAGCCTGCTTCCGATTCTATGTCTGTGTCTCCCTCTCTCTCTGACCCTCCCTTGCTGGCACTGTCTCTCAAAAAGAAATAAAAAACATAAAAAATTTAAAAATTAAAAAAAATATTTATTTTTGAGAGACAGAGAGATAAAGAGACACACAGAGAGAGACACACACAGAATCGGAAGCAGGCTCCTGGCTCTGAGCTGCCAGCACAGAGCCGGACACGGGGCCTGAACTCATCAACCATGAGATCATGACCTGAGTCAAAGTTGGACGCTTAGCCAACTGAGCCGCCCAGGGGCCCCCTTTTCTCTTTTAAATTGTAAGTATTTTCAGGTGTGTCGAGATATAATTGACACAGAGCACTGTATACACTTGAGGTGTTTACATGTTGGTTTGATACGCTTATATCATTGCAATATGATCACCGCCATTACCTGCATTACTTAACACTTCCATTATGTCCCATGATTACCATTTGTGTGTGTGTGTGTGGTGAAAACATTGAAGATCAACAATCTTAGCAACTTCCAAATACCTAATATAGTATCGATCCCCACAATCGCCACGCCGTAAGTTAGGTCCCCAGAACTTCCTCTTTCTGACTGAGTGATATCCACACGTGGATATAGATACACACAATGGAATGTTATTCAACCACGAGAAGGAAGGAAAGCTTGGATAGCCCTTGGGGGCATTACGTTAAGTGAAGTATGTCAGAGAAGAGCAAATACTGTGTGATCTCACTTATACGTGGAATCTAAAAAAGCTGAACTCACAAAAACAGGAAGTAGAATGGTGGTTACAAGGGCCTGGGGGGTGGGGGGAAAACGCAGAGATGTTGGTCAAAGGGCACAGACTTTCAGTCAGAAACGACCTCACCCCAAAAGCATGAGAGCAAAGAATGCTGCCTGCAACAATCACTTGAGAGCTTGGACCCAGGTCCCTGCCATGGCCAAGGCCAGAGGCAGTCACAGCTGACACCTTCACTGCAGCCTGGGAGAGACCCAGACCCAGAGGATCCAGCTAAGTCATACTTGGATTCCTGACCCAATGAAACGATGAGATAACATTCTTTAAAAACACTGGAATAATTTGATACGTGGCAGTGAATAGCACAGTAGCCATTAAAATATGTTTATTATTATTAGATGTTTATTTATTTTGAGAGAGATAGACCGAGTATGAGTGGAGGAGGGACAGTGAGGGAGACACAGAATCTGAAGCAGGCTCCAGGTTCTGAGCTGTCAGCACAGAGCCTGATGTGGGGCTCGAACTCACGAGCCGAAGTCAGATGCTCAACCGACTGAGGCACCAGGTGCCCCAAATATGTTTATTATTTTAATTATTCTTCCCTAGGTTAGTGATAAGGTTGGGTGTCCAACAGAATCACAGGAAAGGGGAATTTCTAAAATACTGATTCTCAGCCCCAAACTGATTTTGTAACCTGGTTTGAATCCCAGATGAGACGGATATGCACCTCTAACAGAAGAACGTTATTGTAGGTCACTGGCTGATTTTTGAAATTAAGCAGGCAACTTGGAAAAAGTGTTGAGTTCTAGGCTTCAACAAAGAGGATTTTGTTTCAGTTGATTAAGGGTGGGGTCAAGAGCTGAATATTTATTTATTGATAATTTTATTTAAATCCCAGTTAGTTAACATATAGCGTAATAATGGCTTCAGGAGTAGAGTTTAGTGATTCATCATTTACATGTAACACTCGGTGCTCATCCCAAAAAGTGCCCTCCTTAGCCCATCCCTCCACCCAACACCCCTCCAGCAACCCTCAATTTGTTCACTGTATTTAAGAGTCTCTTATGGTTTGTCTCCCTCCCTCTTTATTTTTCCTCCCCTTCCCCTATGTTCATCTGTTTTATTTCTTAAGTTCCACCTATGAGTGAAATCATATGATATTTACCTTTCTCTGACTGACTTACTTCATTTAGCATAATACATTCTAGTTCCATCCACATTGTTGCGTATAGCAAGATTTCATTCTTTTTGATGGCTGAGTAATATTCCGTTGTATGTATATATCATGTCATCTTTATCCAGTTGATGGACATTTGGGATCTTTCCATAACTGGGCTTGTTGATTGCACTACTATAAACATCAGGGTGCATGTGCCCCTTCATATATCAGCGTTTTGTATCCTTTGGATAAATACCTAGTGGTGTAATTACTGGGTTGTAGGGTGGCCCTATTTTTAATTTTTTGAGGAACTGCCGTGCTGTTCTCCAGAGTGGCTGCACCAGTTTGCACTCCCACCAACAGTGTGCAAGTGTTCCCCTTTCTCCACATCTTCATTACATCCGCCGTTTCCCGAGTTGTTAACTTTAGCTATTCTGGCAGGTGTAAGGCGGTATCTCATTGTGCTTTTGATTTGTGTTTGGGATCCGAATTTTAAAAACTGCCTCAGATGTTTCTGGTGATCCTCCTGGGGTGGGAACTGCTGGTTTAGGTGATGTCTGTACTATTTAGTGAACATGCACATTTCCTGGAGTGTTTGCCTAATATTAAACTCATGGTTTTTATTCCTGGCTGTGCACTATGGTCACCAAGGGAGCTTTAAAAAAAATACTGTTACCTGGGCCCCACCCCAGGCCAATTAAGTCAGAATCTCAGGGGGGTGAGTTCTGGCACTAATATTTTTAAAAGCTCCCCGGTTGAATCTAATGCGAAACTAAGGTTGAGAACTTTATGTTAAATCTTTAAAGAACAAATAGAATTTTCTCAAGAGCTTCATTTAGAGGCTGCATTTGATTATTGTCTGTTTTTAGTTTTTCATAGAGTGAATTTATTAAGAATAGAAGTTTTCCAGTGTGATCTGATCAATGCAAACCTAACGGATCTGTATCTTCCTTTGATCTTCGTGCTAGACTTCTATAAATGTGGTTGAAGACAACTGTAGCTTAAATTTTTGTTCTGTTTCATTTTGTTACGTTTGGGGCAGCTTCACCAGTCTGTTGTTTCACTGGGCCTTGAAAGAACTTCATCATCAGGTCTTCTTCACATTTGCGGCTCATGAAATGGTCTCCTCTGTCAGGTATGTTTGCTGGTGGTCATTTTGGTGACTGTGGCCAGGGATAGATTGGGTCTGGGTCCTGGAGAGGCAATGGGGGTGACCTTTCAGGGCAAGTAAATAACAAGGGGACTGATTGCTTAGCCTGAAGCTGGCTTTCAGTGCCCCCCCCCCACTCCCTCAGCCACATGCCCCTGTGTGGGGCATGAACCCCACAGCCCCAGGTGGCAAGAGCGAGACCCATGTGAACCACGTGGCACATGGATGGAACAGTGGAGAGTGTTCCCCAAAGATGGGACGTGGATGTTGGGCAGGCAGAATCGACGCTGCCCTTAAACCTGTAAGCAGGAGCCCCTGCTCCAGGCCTTGTGCTTTAGAAGGTCCTTCTCAGGTGCTGCTTAGGGTGGGGCCCCACAGGGTTGGGACTAAGGGACTGTGTCCATTTACACCTGTGCACACCACTCTGTGCCTGATATCACCTACCTAGTAGCCTGAGGCCACTTTCAGGGCCCATGTGTGTCTCTACCCTGGGCCCAATTCCAGGGTAGGCACTTCCAGTGTGGGTACCCTAGGTCTGTGGGGTGATCTAGGGGTGACAGGTGGTAGATTGTATGGATAGAACTTGGACATGTGGGCTGGTGTATCCACTCAGTGCCTGTGTGTAAGGCTCTTTGAGGTGTGGGGCAGAGCTGGGTCATTAAGAGCAGGGCTGGGCTGGGTGCTAATAGCTAAGGGACTGGGGTACAGGGGCTCTCCCCAGGCTGCTGCATTCTAGAAAACAATGCTAATGAGTCCAAGAATTTGAAAGTCAAACCTGGCCTTGCAGGTCAATGTGAAGGTCATTTGGTGATTTGTTGGCTTGATTTCTAGCTTTTAGGTATTTAGATATGTGGTACGTAGTTCCTCATTTGGATTCTTGACCACGTATGTGGCACCACATACGTTAGGGGTGAGCTTAGGCAAAACAAACAAATGGATCCAAAAGATGTCCATCCAGAAAGAACCCAAGGGAAGGATATCTTGAGATGGAGGTCAAGGTGAAGAAGAGGAATCATGTAGATGATAGGTAAGTTCTTGGATAATCCAAGACCCTTCCTCTTTATTAAAATCTCCGGGAAGGACCCTTAGCAATTGATCCTGCCAGAACCCTACAGTTTCCTTGGATTCTTTGAGATTGACTGGGCTCTAAGGGACTATAGAGATGGCCAAATGTTTCCATCCTTGCTTCATGGTGGCATCATTCCAGTCTTTGCTTTTGTCTTCACATGGCTGTCTTCCCAATGACTGTCCTTTTTTTTTTTTTAATGCTTATTTATTTTGAGAGACAGAGAGAGTGCATGCAGGGGAGGGAGGGTGAGAGGGAGAATCCCAAGCAGGCCCCACACTGTCAGCATGGAGCTTGATGTGGCGCCTGGTCTCAAGAATCCTGAGGTCATGACCTGAACCAAAATTTAGAGTCAAACGCTTAACTGACTGAGCCACCCTGGTGCCCCTCCAATGTGTGTCTTTCTGTGTATTCTTTTCTCTCTTGAGGACATTCTCACTAGATTTGGGACTTATTCTAACTCACTATTATCTCACCTTGATCCTCACCTACACCACATCGCCAAGGACCCTGTATCCAAACAAGGTCACCTTCTGAGATTCCATATGGACGAGCATTTTGGGGGGTCCACCCACTATGGGATACAAAGTGTCTTTAGGAAGGAATTGGCTGCAAATTCTTAGACATAACTTCAGTCTCGGAAATGCCTATTTCAACTCCAAGGTCAGAGCAGAGGGTGTGTAGGATGGAGTGGGGGAGACTGCATGTAGACATTTTATTGACTGTCAGCTACCTGCTAGGTGCTTACCTGCTCTTTATGGTGTTTCATCTTCAAAACAATGGTTCTCAATTGTTTCATTCTTAAAACAAAACAAATGGTCTCAACAAGACCAGAAGCATCAGCACTACCGGAGGACTTGTTAGAAACACACATTCTTAGAAAGGGGACCCTCTCGCACTGCTAGTGGGAATGTAAACTGGTGCAGACTCTCTGGAGAACAGGATGGAGGTTCCTCAAAAAACTAAAACTAGAATTACCCTGTGATCCAGCAATTGTACTATTAGATATTTACCCAAAGGATAAAAAATTACAGATTGGGGGTACATGCTCCCCAAGGTTTACAGTAGCCAATCTATGGAAAGAGCCCAAGTGTCTATCAACCGATGAAGGGATAAAAAAGATGTGGTATAGGACACCTGGTGGTTCATTTGGTTCAGCTCAGGTCATCATCTCACAGTTTGTGAGTTTGAACCCTGCATCAGGCTGTCAGTGCAGAGCCTGCTTCAGATCCTCTGTTTCCTTTTCTCTTTGACCACCCTGTTTGTGCTCTCTCTCTCTCAAAAATAAACATTTAAAAAAAGACGATGTAGTATATATGCAGAGTGGAATATTACTCAGTAATCAAAAAAAGAAATCTTGGCAGTTACAATGATGTGGATTGAGCTAGAATGTATTATGCTAAGCTAAATAAGTCAGAGAAAGACAAATATCATAGGATTTCACTCATATGTGGAATTTAAGAAACAAAACAGATGAACATATGGGAAGGGGGTGGGAAGACAAGAGAGAGAAATAAACCACAAGAGACTCTCAATAGTGAAGAGTAAGTGGAGGGTTGATGGAGGGATGGGGGTGGGGGATGGGCTAGACAGGGGATGGGTACCAAGGAGGGCGTTTGTTGTGATGACCGCTGAGTGTTGCATGTAAGTGATGAATCACTGAATTCTACTCCTGAAACCAATATTGCACTGTATGTTAACTAACTAGAATTTAGATAAATTAAAAAAAAAAAAGAAACGCACATTCTCAGTGTACCTTGAGACCCAGTGTATCATAAACTATGGAGTTGGGGCCCATCAATCTGTGTTTTAACTCACAGGTCTTCTGGTTCTTGCTCAAGTCTCCGAAGTACTGCCCCAAAACATCCTTAATCCTTTAAACAACCCTATAGGTTATCATCATGCTGATGAAGAATGTTCAGGAAGGTGACATGTCCAAGCTGCCCCAAGCCACAAGCAGCCCTGCAAAGCCAAAATGCTTACCCACATAAGCCCCTTGAAATTCTCAGTGCTCAGGCCACATCTATCCTGCATACAAGGAAAATCCAGAATCTAGTCCCCCACCGGCCCCGCCCCCCCCCCAATCTACTTTTATTTCCAACAGCTTCTAGCATTCTCTTTGTTCTGGCAAAGCAGTCTACCCCCTTCTCCTTACTTATTGCCTTCCCAGGCCAGCTTTTAAGTTTCGTCTGTGAATTAGAGTTTTGAAAAGGCATTATCAACAGTATCCAGTATCTCATTTTTAGCAGCCTTCGTGGCTAAGAAAACAATGCCAGCAAGTCAATATTGTGTGCAAATGGCAGTAAAATGCCCCTAAATGGTTCCCTGGCTCCAATTTTGTAGAATAAAATCAATGGAAGGTTCTGTTAGGCCTGGTAATTTTATTTTATTTTATTTATTTTTTTGGTAGAGAATTTTATTTTTTTTTAAATAGTTT
>PJEM01008979.1:0-76107 GCA_004023845.1 Helogale parvula
GGCGAGGGGCAGAGAGGGAGGGAGACACAGAATCCAAAGCAGGCTCCAGGCCCCGAGCGTCAGCACAGAGCCCGACGCAGGGCCCGAACTCATGACGTCGGACACCTCACCGACTGAGCCACCCAGGTGCCCCTCGACAGATCTTTAGTCAGTGGAAAGGGGGGGGTTCCGCGGCGTTGAGGACGAATGTGGTGTCCGTTAGAACAGACCTTGAACCCCTTGAAGATGCCTCCTGTCTGATGTCCATGATAATCCACTTTGCAGACGCTGCAGGCAGGTGTCTGTGGCAGCGAATCGTGAACTGGGGGCGGAGGGAGTGTTGGGAAGGTCTGGGGCGACCAGCTCTTCCTGTTCAGGCAGCCCCCCACTTTCTTCCGCAGCTCCAGCCCCCCTAGAAATTGCCTTTAGTGGCGGCGCCTCAGCCCCCCCTCTTTCTCTGCACAGGTCCAAGGGACCCTGATGTCTTTTATTTTTACTTTTGAAATAATATCACACTGAAAATTCCAGGCAATCAAATCCTCGCAAATAACTTTCCCTCGGCAGCAGCGGTTTCAGGCTCAAAGAAAAGAGGCTGACGACAGGCCCGTGGCTTTGCGGCGTCCCTAAGTTCGCTTTTGTATCCTGCGTGGCTGCCTTAGAAAGTGCCCTTGCAGGCTGTGGCCTCCAGATAAAGTCCTCCCTTCTCCGGAGCTGTGAGACACGTCCTTTTAGAAGTTGCTATCACCACTTTGCCGCCCGTTTCAAATGAAATAACTGAATGCGGAGGGAATCGAGCGTCTTCAATTCCAGGGCTTGTGGGCTTTTAGGAGTCATCTTCTGTCAGCGCTTTCGTGGCATCGGCGTTCACTTTCCCCTGGCCGCTCGACGGAGCCTGCCTTCCGGGCACAGCCCGTCCATACTCTCCCGTGTGGATGCCTGGTCCCTCTGAGTTGGGGTGGGCCGGATCGAAGCGCACCAGTGTTTATTTTGGGAGCGGTGACTCCTCCACCAGAAGCACAGGTAATCCAGTTTGCTTTGCAAATGCTGACTTCCAAACCTGCTATTTCCGGTGCCTCTTTATTTCTTATATTTTTTAAATTCCCCACAAGGCGTTGCTCTGTGGGACTTGCAGTCAGTGAGGCCTCTCTGATGGGTGGGGATGGTCGGTGGTGAGAGCAGGCACCTCTCCTGATGAACTTGCGTGCGGCCCGGGAGCCTGCCCGTCTCGGAGCGGCCTCTGAGGAGGTTGTGTGCGATTGTCCTCCTCTGGCCATGGATTCTTGCGGTTTTCAGTAGTCTGTAGTACTAAGTAAAGGCAGTTGGCGGGATTCCGACGCAGTTCAGCTCAAAAAGATCAGAAGGATTCTGGGAGATCTAAGGATTCTGAAGCAATGTCCGCACGAGCATCATGCGTTCGTGAGATCTTTGTTTTCACCCTTCAGGTCTGTAGCTCGGCCCTGCTGCTGATGGGGCCCAGCTGTCTGGATTGGGGGTCGGCAGCCCGTGGCTCAAGGGCTAAATCTCAGTGATGTCTGATTTTGCAGGTAAAGTTTTACTGGGATGCGGCCATGCCCGTTTATTTCCATTTAGTCTGTGGCTGTTTTCATGTTGTCAGCAAACCTGAGTAATTTGGGTAGAGACCATATGGCCTGCAAAGCCTAAAATACTTACTATCGGGCCCTTTACAGAGAAAGTTTGCCGCCTGCATTAAATGGCGGTAATCCCTTTACTGCCATATCCCCCCAGCGTTCTCTAAATCAGTGTATCACACTATAGATACAACTTAGGTAAACTGAGGCCTCGGCACACTGTGGATAACTGTTGGGGACCCCCCCCCAGTGTCTTGCACCCCTGGCTTCAGCGCTGTCCCCCTTCTTAGGGAGCTGCGAGCATTCCGATGTTGCCTCCTCAGAAACTAACCATCTTCTCTCCTTGACCTTTGTTCAGCCAGCGTTCTGGACCTGAAGACCTTGGTAGATCAGGAGCTGTAGCTTGGATCCCTCTGTGTGGGGATCAGCAGTTCAGTCCCCCGGGGGGGTCACCTCTTCACCCAGAGCTGCTGCCAGCAAGCCGGGAGGCCTGGAGCCCCACGCTCCCGGCCGCTAGCCCGTAGAGACGAGGGAGGAACTGATCTCCGTGCCCCACGCGGCTCTGGGCAGGGAGGGCGGGGGGGGGGGGGGGTGCACCTGGACTTAGCGGCTTGCTTGCTGCTCCGACTGGGTAACAGTGAGTGGAAACGGCTTCCACCGCTGGATGGTGATCGTTAAATACAAACCTGGCTGGGAAGTTTGGGGGACGGAATGTTTTTAGGCTAGGACTTTCCATCACACAGGACCCCAGAGCTGCTCCCCTGGACTCAGCCTGTCCGTCGCCCTGATTCGGTGCTGCGTATACATAGTTGAGTATCAGGTGCTGCTTTCTTGGACCTGAGGGCCGACGTGTGCTCATCGGAAGCTGGGTTCTAAGGAGGGGTTAACTGATTGCCTCATGTGGGTCAGCGCCGACCCTGTCACCGGTCTCCTGTTAGCAGGGGCTCCTGTTGGGACTCGCTCTGTTGACCCGAGCAGGTGGAATGATCACATTGAAGGAGTGAAGTCCAGATTTTGTCAAATGTCCATTTAAAGACTAGTAACAAGTATGAGCAAATTAAATATTTTCAGTGTAATGTTCATTGACAACGGGGCTAAAATTTTCTCCTTGCAGTCTTTTTATTTTTATTTTTATTTTTGAGAGACAGAGAGAGACAGTGTGAGCAGGGGAGGGTCAGAGAGAGAGGGAGACACAGACTCTAAAAGCAGGCTCCAGGCTCTGAGCTAGCTGTCAGCACAGAGTCAGACGCGGGCCTTGAACCCAAGAACCGTGAGATCATGACCTGAGCCGAAGTCGGATGCTCAACTGACTGAGCCCCCCAGGTGCCCCTCTCCTCGCAGTCTTAAACCACCACTGGTTAAATGTTGATTTTTAAATCCCTCCCAGAGTTTATTCAAGTTGAAAAGGTCCTTTGACCTTTTGAACCTTCATACCTCTGGGCTGCATCAAATGTCATGACTTTAGGTCTAGGCTAGCCTGGTCTGCTTTCGAGTTTTGAGCCACAGGACTCACTACCAGGAATAAAGCTTTTTTCCCCTGAACAAATACTAGGTGGCCACCTTGGTGTGTACCAGTAAAACGTATTTTAGGACTTCATTTTCTTTTGGCATTTATGTTATATAATCACCTTCCTAAGTTTTATTACAGGGATTCTAATGGTATTTCTTTAAATATCAAAATTGATACATTTTGAGATGATGTATCTGCTCAAGCTGTGAAGATCATCCCTAAATTTCTCCTGGAAACAAAATGAAGGTATCAAATTTTCATATAGGAATTCTAAAATGATATTATAGTATGATATTGAAATGGCTCATTTTGGCTTTTGAGAGCCCCTGGTTTAAAGCTTGGGGTCTCACTCCTATATCACGTGTTGAAATTATGGTCGGAAGCATAGTTGACACGTCCTTTGACCTACTAATCACCTGCGATGATTTCATACCTGGTGTAGATTCTGCACGGTCCACAGTGACCCAGAGAAAGTGTCTTCCCCACGTAGAAAAGTGTGTTCTGAAGGCTTTACACCTACATTGCACCATTAGGAACGGGGCTGGCTTCCTCGCTGCCCTCACTTCTTTGCTCTTTTCCACACCCAGTGTTATCAGTTCTGCCTTCTGTCCTAGACCATGTGTGGACTTTTTTATTTTTTCCCAGCTATTCCAAAAGCTCCCATAAGTCCGAGGCCAGAGGCTAACTTACAGTCATTTTCTTGGTCAGAACGTAGTCATACAGGGTCATGGTCATTGCACTTGGGAGGCTGAAATGCCTCCTCTCCTTTCCTGTCTGTCAACACGACTCAGAGTAGTGGGATCTTGGCATTTATCTTCTTTTTAAGAGCCTGGGGCTCATTAGTAGATAATTTCTGAAGAAATCTAAATAATCTTTTGGAAATTTAAACTCTTATTTTCAATTAAAAACTTTTGTGACCACTTTTCTCTTATGCTAAAATATATCTGTATATTATAAGTAAAACGGCTTTAAAATTATTTTGTTCTGAAACAATAGAGATTTTTGGCAATGATTTAAAAAGTCCTTGATACTACATAAAATTGAGAATTAGTACCTTATGAATTAAATGACCATTTTACAGTGAAATATTCTTAGACACCAAATGTCCATGGAGATCACATGATCTAGCTCAGAATATGTGGAAATCTTGAGAAAGCTATGTAACTAAAGAGACCGAATGAAATATTCAAATGAGCCTCATTTTGTAATTGGTAATGCTATACAAAAAATAACGATATAAATTTATGTAAGATATAAATTATGTATAAGCTTGTACATTTATGGGGTAGATCTTGAACCTTTTTTCCATATGAGAAGAGTTGAATTTCTTACTTGCGTGGGTTTAGCTTTTCGTTTATTCGTTTCAGTGCCGTTACGAAAAGAGACGGTCCTGTAAGTTAATGTTCAATGACAGAACGGTTCAAGATTGTAACTTAAAGCGGATATTGAAAAAAATGACATTTCTACCCTGATTTGAGATTGCAGGTGTTTTACAAAGTTTGAAACTTTGGAAACTATTTCCCTTAATATCCTGTTAAAGTAATGAGATCCTTTCGTTTTCATCCGACAGTGACATAGCCATTGTCCTGGAGAAAGGGTTCTGCATGTTTTCTGTGAATTCGCCTGAAAGAGAAAGGTCTTCATGCAGTTCTGCCTCTCCTCCACTAGAGGGCGCTGTTGCTCTTCGCTACCGTTAAACAAAAGCAGTGGCTGATGAATATAGTTTCCTTCCTCAGCTGGTCTTGCTTTCATTTTTGTTAAATAACGCCTTTTACTTTCCTAACACATCTGCTAGGCCTTGTGCTTCTCGGTTAAAGAGTTCAAACTGAAGACTGTTCCTGGTGTCATGTTTGTTTCTTTTTCCTTGTCTTCTTTTTTTTTTTTTTTTGGTTTTTGTTTTTTTGTATAAAATGCCAGAGATGAAGAGATCCGTTTAATAAAAAGGTCCATTGTGTGCAGGGAGCAGCCCTGTTCTGCCAAATTACACAAGGGCATGTGTTTTCGTGACATTATTGGTTTTGAGCGCGCTGGCCTATCAATAATGTGATTTTTTTTTCTAAGTAGAAATTGTAATATTTAAGTATTAATGCCTCTGTTTGAGGTTCACCGAGAATGCCTTGGTGATCTCAGAATTTTTTTCTAAGAGCAGAGAGTTTGCCTGGCCCTGCCACCCCAGCCTTACCCCGTATTATATAATTTAATTGTAATTAGACCGCTTATTAATATGTTTTTGTACTAGAAGGAAATATGTCCTTCTGGACCCAGTCCTAAATAAGAGAGGCCACATGAAACCAAATACTTAAGATGAAGTAAGTAGCCAGGGCTCCGTGCACACAGGCTCCTAAGGGGTGTGATTCTGACTTTGGCTCCGTAACGCATGTTTGAGGCAGCCCACGAATTGCATGCTTCGGTTCTCAAACTGAAGTTTGGCCTGGGAAGGGAAACGCTTCTGGCTTCATAAACTGCTTATTTTCAAATTTTAAATGGGGACAGAAGGAAAACGCTACGTTGCATACTTTTATTTCTATGGTTCTTTTTTCTCAGCGGCTGCTTTTTCCCTCCCGAAGATGAACGGGACCTGAAGCCTTGTGAATGTACTTGTAGCCCTGCACAGCGTTTCCACCCGCGAAACGACCCAAGTATTCCGGTCATTCGTATCCAGACGTGTCCATGTTTTTGCAGTAGAAATTGTTACAACTAGATGGTGATTCTGGGAGTTATTACGGATTTGATGCTACACGGTGTGCTGGCAGGTGACCCCCCCGGATCCTGGCTTACTTAGTCTGACGCGGCCCGTGTCCTTTTCTGCACCTTCTAGCAGCACCTACACTGGGCTCTTTGGACCTACGTCCTCGGCTTTTTCCAGAATAACGTTTGGGGGTCGCCAGTAGGCCTTCTTGCAAAGCTGTCTTAAGTGCAGACTTTGGCAGATGGATCAAAATTCCCAGAGCAGGAGTTTCTGGCCTAAACTTCTGATCTTCCCTGGGCTCAGTAGATAACACGCGTTTCATGAAGAGCTTGGTCTCTACGCGCTGCCCAGTGAGGTGGAGAGGAGGGTCCTCCCGGGTTAAATGGTTCGTGACCCGGTGGGGATCCGGTTGTTTCCGATCTGTGAGTGACTCATTCAGCAGCCGCGCAGCTTGGTGCTCGGGACCCTCGTTCAGAGCCAGGTCCGCGACCTGCCGTCTCTGCCAGCAAGCCGAGGGCTCCTCCCCGGGCTCGGGGGCAGATGCGAGATTGCGCGCTCACGCAGTAATGGGAGAGCGTTTGCGCCCCGGGCTTGCGGGGCGCAGGCGGGACGCTCATGCTTCAGTGCTTGCTTCTCCGGGGCTGGGGAGGGACCAGCAAGGTGGGTGGAGCCAGGCACCTCCGGGGAACCCGTAGTCGCCTACAAAGAGGAACAAAGTCAGAATCAAAGCTTCTTGTGTAGTTGCAGGGAAACGGAAGGGAAAACTAGTAAAATATTTTCTGTTTTCACCCTCACCTGTGAAAGATACTTTATTTTTCCACATTAGTGTTAGTCGATCACTGTCATGTCGTCTCCTACCGATAGCTCTTCAGAATTCACAGATTCCACACACGCCTTACTTCATTCTCACCCCGGCGCCCACATGTGTCTTGAAACCGAGTCTGAATGAAAACACAGAGAGGTGAGGTGACTTGTCTGAGGTCACACAGCTCTTGAGTTAATGGGGTTGCAGGGCTGGGGCGGGGGGCTCGTGCCTGGGCCCTCTCCATCCTGCGTGCTGCCTCCACGTCCCAAGGACCAGAGCCCAGCGCTCCCCAAGCCTTCCCAGGCGCTGACCCCGTCTGAAACGAACACGTTTATTTTAACGAGCCTGTGAAGCCGGTCCTGCCTCGGTGCCGTACACTGGATACTCGGGGAGAGTTGCGGGGACGGGAGCTGCCGTCTGTCAGGCTCGTCCCCACGCCACCTGTCAGGCTCCAGTGGCTCCGTATGCCTTCGCGGGCACGTCCTTTACAGTCCTTTGTTACCGGAGCAAATTCCTCATGGAAACCTTAGAAAGTTCGAATGAGCGAAAAGAAAAAGATGCGGATCCGAACAAGACTCACCCCAAGATCTTCCCAGGCAGAAATTATTGTTTGTTCATTTTCAGCTCATAGGATTCTGAGCACTTTTCCCTTTTTGTGTGATTTTTTCCGCTGACCTGTGGAACAGGCCCGTCTGTCCCTGCTGTTAAAGGTTTGACGGCATCTTAACTGACTGTCGTGTTTTCTTTTATGCTTCTTCTCATCTTCCCGCCGTGACATATTCGGGGGGATTTCTAGATCTTTAGGTGATGTCACTGGATGGAGATGAATGTCTTGTAATGAAATATTTGTACCCGTCCGGGACCACTCTGCAGTTTTATTTTCTGGAAGCGGCCTTGCCGCATCGAGGGATTTGTTCCTGAACCTTAACCTCCGCAGTGGTTTCTGAGCAAGCCACACCCCTTGGAAACTTGGACTCATTTGAATGTGCATTCACCCTGTGACCTTGCCAACCGTGGAGATGAGCTTTTGTTTTTTAAAGTCTCACTTACATTTGCAGGTCTCTGATTACTAGTAAGATTGATCAGCTCCTCATTTGGCCATCTCTGTTTATTCTTTTATGAGTTGCTTTTTCATCTGATGTTTGTTAACTATTGGCTCTGTATTGATTGCTAATTGATTGCTTCATTCGTGTGGTATAATTTAATATTCAAAATGTCCCTTTCCGTTAGAAGCTAATTTTTCTCAACGTGTCCGTTACTTAAGTATACATTCAGATTTGTCATCAAGAGGAAAATCATGAGAAAGAACGTGGCCTCACTCGCATCTGCTCTGCTACAAACTTTCGAGCATACGTTTTAACTGTTACACCAGCTACAACTCAAATCATGGGCACTGCCGCTTAGTCCCTGCGTTTGAGGAGGGAACCCCCCAGAAGATTCGAGTTGGCCACTTACGGTGGTGGTTGAGTCCCCAGTAACACCACAGGTGATGTTTGGTTTTGCAGATGTCCCCCCAGATCTTCTATTAATGACGGTTACACCTCTTCAGAGCGTTTCCGTGCATTATCTCTTTTGATGAGCCTGGCTCCCGCGTGGGGAAGTTGTACCGCTGCTGAAAATAGCTTTGCTGACAGGCAGGGGGAGCTTGATAGGTAGCGAGTGTCTATCTGGAGAGGCAGCGGGGTGCCTGCGAAGAAATCCCGGCTCGGGAAGCAGCCGTGACCTAGTTTCAGAGCCCGGCCTGGCCGCATCCCATCCGCGGGTCTTGGGGCAAGTTCCCTTCTCTGAACTCTGGCTCCCCATCTACAAGGCACAGCCGGTAGTGCCCAGGGACCTGCCTGCTGGACCGGACAGGCGCTTCCTGCCCTGCAGGCATGTTGGGAATGGGAGGCAAGGCCATCAGGTGACTGAAATGAGTTGGGTATTTTCCTAGCTTCCTGGTTCTTGGATCCTCAAAAGGCCGCCTTAGAATCTGTGAGTTTGTCCTAAAATGGCCTTTCTAAACAACTGTTTATACGCCTTGACTTGTCTTTAGTGGAAATGAAACCTTTTAGGTATTTTTTGGTTGGAGGTCAGATAGTAGCTTCATCCAGAAAAAAAAAGTATCCAGTGAAAGAAGTAGACAAGGTCATTATCATTGCTGTGAAGTAAGCCTGGGGCCGAGCAGCAAGGAGCAGGATGAAACGTGGAGCGAGCGCGTCCCGGTAGCATCTCCGTTGGGGATGGCGCCCCCCCCCCCCCCCCCCCCCCCCCGTTCACTTCGGTCTCAGAGGGTTCCCAGGACCACCCGGCGGGTCCTGCGCAAACGTCCAACCTTGCCATCTGTCGCTGTGATCAGACCAAACTCCGTATCGGCGTTTGAGTAGCGTTTTATCTGCGCTTACACAGGAATGATGGGTTTTATCGGAGACTCCCGGGGACGCGTCAGGATGGGCACTGGCCCGTGACGCAGGTTGTCATTACGTAAGGCAAGTCACTTAGCTACTTCGGGCCCTACTTTTCCTCGTTTGTCAAATCGAGAGACTAGTGCTGCCGTCACCTCCTTCGTAAGGATCGGCTGGAAGGCAGCGGGCCGCCGAATGGCACCACACGATTATGGGCGCAGAAAAATAATCCGGATGGCCGTCAGAGAAGAGAGGCCTGCCGAGGAGGAGGCTGTAGGTTTGGAGGGAGGCGGAGCAGGGAGAGGGTACTTTAATTCCGACTCTGGTGGAATGAGGCAGCATCTCTCGGAAGGGATTAGGACTGGGGCATCTTCGGGGAGGCCGTCATCCAGCCTCACGGCAGAAGGGGCTGGGTCTTCTCTAGAACTCCGTCAGCTTCTGTCGAATGCTTCTGTCCTAACCCCACCCCTTCCTCCCTAAGGGTTCTCCGGGCTAGACGATTTTGTCTAAGAAAAAAAACATCTGGCCTGTTGTGCCTCAGTGTTCTGAGCTAGGGTGCAGCCCCGTGATGCCCATTTCTTCCGGTTTGAGTCTGTATAAACGTCTGGAGCCTTCCCTGCATTGCTACTGAGTGCGTCGTGATCATAGTTAAAGGAGGGGTACGTTTTCACGCCTGCTCCTTCATCTCCGTGGGGGCCACGTAGTTGCGAGGGCGGGGCCACGTAGTTGCGAGGGCGAGGCCACATAGTTTCAGGGGCGGGGCCACACAGTTGTCAGGATGTCTCCCAGCCAGGACAGAGAGAACACGGGCCAGGCTTTGTAGTTTTTGGGATGGTTTTGTCATAGCTTACCTGCCGACATGCTGAAGTCAGGGTGCTTTACTGAAAAGTCGTCTTGATTTCTGACTCGCAAAAGATCAGAAAAGCTGGAGACACGGGGGTCCTGTGCCCACTGCCAAGCCCGGTCAGCTGTTTGCCTGCAGCGAGGCTGGGCTCTTTTCCACCACCCGCGTCCTTGTGGATTCTTTTTTTTTTTTTTTCAATATTTTTTATTTATTTTTGAGAGAGAGAGAGAGAGAGAGAGAGAGAGAGAGCTTGAGCAGGGGAAGGTCAGAGAGAGAGAGGGAGACACAGAATGTGAAACAGGCTCCAGGCACTGAGCTAACGGTCAGCACAGAGCCCTACGCGGGGCTGGAACCCACGAACTGCAAGCGAGATCATGACCTGAGCTGAAGTCAACGCTTAATTGACTGAGCCACCCAGGCGCCACTCCTGGTGGATTCTTGAGCTTAGAACCCTGGTGTAGGGCCCCGGGTGAGGGCTGTGTGGATAGTGGACTGGCTGGCTCATGGCCATGGAGCACCCTCGGTCAGCGAGTACTGACTACCCAGTGCTAGGTGCCAAGTCTTCAGCGTAGAACCAGAGAGGGTCCTGACCCTTACGGCAGCTGCCGACTTGATCGAATGCCTCTAGAGAGCATTAACTTGTCTTCATGGAATAATTGTGTGTGTTTTTTTTTAAACCATACATTTCCTTATATACATGTACGCCTCTAGGTATCTTCTAATTACTTAAATTATTTTTATTAATGTTTTTTATTTATTTTTGAGAGACAGAGAGAGACAGTGCAAGCAGGAGAGGCTCAGAGAGAGAAGGAGACACAGAATCTGAAACAGGCTCCAGGCTCTGAGCTAGCTGTCAGCACAGAGCCCGACGTGGGGCTCGGACCCACGAACCATGAGATCATGACCTGAGCCGAAGCCGGCCGCTTAACTGACTGAGCCACCCAGGCGCCCCTCTTCTAATTGTTTCTATATTTCTCTATCTGTATTTAAAAAGTAAATATATTAAAGCCTTTTTTTTTTAATTCTTGGGAAGACATTCGCAGATGATCACCAAATCTGTTGTAAACTAAAAAGAACTTTTGCTATGTGAACCCTAAAAAATAAAGTCTTCCTATCAGTCTCTGATTTTTCTTCAGCTCCGTTTCCACGTGCGCATCTTCTGAGCGACCACAGAAAGCAAAACCCGCAGCAGGTGCAGGGTGAGGGAGCAGTCGCTTTCCACTCGAGGAACAAGGTGTGGATCTGCGGTCCAGTGTAGTTGCGCATCCTGTATTTATGTTAATCCCAGCCCCGTCGCTGGCCTTGTGGTAAGAAGCATGCGGCTCTGTTAGGATTGTTTTCAAAGCTCATCCTGTGTTTTTTGATGTCCGTGCTCGGCACTAATGGTCTAAGCAGTCACGCTCCACTCGGATCCTATGTGCGAAGAACCAGCGGTTCGTTTGAGTGGCATGCTGACCCGTTTTGTTTTGTGGATGGATTGCTTTTCCAGCGGTGGCTGGCTCTCGGTTTGCTAGCTCCCGTGCTTTGCTCAGTGTTTTGACTTCGTAGCTTCGGAGCCCCGGGCTCTCCGTTCCCAAGTTGCTGATGGCAGAGCTGAGCTCTGCTGATGCTGGTTACTAGCCTGCCCGTGTATGCCAGCCGGGCTTTATAATCGCCGTAATTCTTCCTTACTCCGTTCCGTCTCGTGGTTCCTCAAATGGTAGAGGCTGCAGTGAACACTGTTTGAGCTTTAGATGGAGAATCGTCGCGTGAACTTAGCATTTGATATTTTATCAAGGCCGCAGAGCAGGTGGTCACATTTTTTGCATGTTATGTGGATCTGCAAGTTCCAAGCGAACTTGCGATTTTTTTATTACCTATTATGTAAGATGTAAATATTATTTTTAAACATTTTTAAAATTTGTATTTGAGAGAGAGTGAGCATGAGCAGGGGAGGCGCAGAGAGAGAGGGAGACACAGAATCTGAATCAGGCTCCAGGAGATGAGCTGTCAGCCCAGAGCCCAATGCGGGGTTCGAACCCATGAACTGTGAGATCACAACCTGAGCTTAAGTCAGATGCTTCACCCACTGAGCTACACAAGTGCTGCCCCTCCCCCACTATGTAACATTTAAAAGTTAGCTAAACTTCAGAGTTCTTAAATTTTAGGGTGGCATACTCCATCTTTAAGGAGTGACTTGGAGATTGTGTGTTTCAGTAGTTAGAAAGCTGGTCTTGTTTGGGATGAAGAATTTAGTAGTGTGTGATGTTCAGAGGATACTGTCTTTAAGCTGTAAGGATCATGGGTTCTCATTGAAACGGTTCATAGAGAGGCACGGGAATGTGAAAGAATTTCAAACTCACTCCTGAGGAGCAAACCTGAAGATTCCAGATCGTGTCGTACAGCAGGCAAGCCGTTGGGACGCTGGCTTACAAAAGCAGTGACTAGACTTCAAGGCTAAGCTGAGCTGGGCAGGGAATGAAACATTACAGAGTTGTCCCCTTTAGAACAAAGCGATCCCAAGTTTATGGTCAGTGATATCCTTCCATCTCCCTGACAGACTTTGTGGATCTTGTCCAGGTGTTACGAAGCCGTATGTACCTTCTTAAACATTCCTTGACTGTTTCCTTGAAGAGTGGCTTTGTGTTGTATGGCTCCGTGTGCGTGTGTGTGTATGTGTGTGTGTGTTTGTGCACGTGTGCGCACTTTCATGTTGGGGAGAATTAAGTCTTAGGACAAATAAAAAAATAGAGAATGGTGTTCAATGTCGACTTCATTATTTGCTCAGACCCTAGTCTTGGATCTCAGAGTCCGTTTGCGGTGGGGTGACATGGTTTCGAGCCTGTGACGGACACCTGTGTGTGCTCATTGCTAGCCTTCTGCAGAGCTCCAGAACTCTGTCTTCAGAAATTCAGCCGTGTTTTTAGTGCCGGGCATTGCAGCGACTGTTAGTATGGACGTTACAAAGACTGTTTTCCATGCACACAGTGCATGTAACACATACTGAATTTGACCTACTCCCTACGTCTTTTGGGAAACATTAAACCCCTCTTTCCTTAGTTTCTTCTAGCCTTGTTCATCGTGGCAATTGGTATGAGGGTTTTCTCTTTCTGTGCTTCTGTTATTCAAAGCACATCTCTGGCCCATCTCTTCATTCTCTGCTTAGTTTCATATTTTACTTTAATCTTTTTGAACACCAGTATCTGTCATTATGGCATTTAAGCTCTTGGGAGAATTTGGCAGTTGCTAACTTTTTGAGAAAATAAAGCACTCCACTCCATAATGTTCTGCTTATGCAGAGTTAAAAATTCACAGTATTTGGCTAAGGTTGTGATGAGTTAGGTGCCGTCTGTAATTGATACCAGGAAGGTTTCCCTTGCTGTTGAGAGTGTAACTTCGGCTTTAGAAAGCTTGATCGTATTTTTTCCCCGTGGTAGATCTGACAGGAACCAGAGGGTATGAGGATACTTATGGTACGGCCATGCAGTGATTCTACTGTGAAGACTTATGCAAGAGAAGAAATCCAGAAGGGAGCATGAAAGCGAAGCAGGAGGAAGTTTCTGGTGACCCACAGAGCTGCGGGCGCAGCCAGAATGGCAGGGGGCAGAAATGGTGCCCAGATAGAAAAGGTGTCCTCCACACCCCAAAAGTCCAAACGCTGTAACAGCGCAGCCCCTGCAGTGTAGACAAACCTGGCTCCCGCTGTCCTCGCTGAGAAATGGAGGGTCCAGACTGTATCCCAGGCTTCCCCTCCTGGAGTAGAGGAAAAGGTGTGCGTGCGCCACAGTTCGGGAAGAGATCTCTCTCCCTGGTCGGGTGCGGACCAGCACAGTTCCGCGTTCGGGACGTGCACCTTGGCTTTGAATGTTTGGTTTTCAGCGCGACCTGCGGCAGCTCCACCGTGGGCGAACAGGTGTAGGGTGAGTTCTCTTTCCAAGGAGGGTCGGCTCTAGCTTCCTTCACAAAGAACATCTGAATTAGCACGTGCGTTTCTTGCAGAAGCATGACCGAGAGGCAGGCGGTAGGGGGAATCTGGATATTTCTGCTGTGGCGTCGCTAAGGTTTTATTACCCCAACCGAGGAGACTCTGTTCATTGTGTTCAGACAACTCGAGGCCGACTCTGCGGAGTTGTGTTGACTTGACCGCAGTAGTCTTCCGTTCTGTGCTCGGAGACTTCCTTCTGGTCTGAATCAGGCTTTCTTTTCTTGCTGCTGAATATTCCAGTTATCCATAAGCTGAAAGAATAATTGGAATTTCTGAATTCCAATTGAATTGAAATTCACTGAAAGAACACCACGCCCACTAAAACTCTCTAGAAGATGTTAGGGAAAATGACATCGGTAGGCAACATCTGTCCGATTCCTTTCTACTTGACGTGAATTCTTTTAGAAGTTCACCATATAAGCAATGTGTGCCTTTATGTGCCTACTGAGATCTCTACAGTAGAGAAGTCACCTGTGCACCTGGAATTTATTCACCATGCAAACGCGGGTGGATGATTGTCTTATATATGCCTGGTATTGAATCATGGGTAGCTGTGATAACTGTATATAAAATTATATTAAAGTCCAAGAGGTGCTTTTATGAGGCAGGCTGGAAATGGCATCCGATTTTCTTATGGCTTTTTCATGTCCATTTTGATGAATCTATTTATTACTTCTATAATGAGTAGTACACATGGTTGGTTAGTCAAGTTATTGAACTTTATCAACCTTGGCTAAAATTCACAATGCGTGCCAAACTTGTTGTAACATGTAAGAAATTACATCTGGGCTAAAAGCTTCAATAATGATTACTCTTATAATGGAATCTTTTACAAAGCGTGGGATTTCATGATGTGCCTGTGCTTTTTAAAAATTACAGCGATACGACGAAACGAAGAATAACAAATAGCCGAGGGAAAAAAGTGTCCTCTTATGATATAGATCCAGACGTATGATGGGCTTCTCGGACTCCCGGGACACGGTGCGAAAGGGTCCTGTTTCCTGTGTTACACTTTGGTGGTCACCCCTCACACGTCCCTCCTTCTAGACCCTACCAGAGATAGTGTCTGTCGTGTGACGTGTGGACACTTCTGGGTCTAGGGGGCAAGCCCTCCTAATTTGCTGTTATATCACATCTGTTTATAAAGTTCTAAACTGTTTTGAAATGTGTAGTCACACTCAATTCCGGAGACTTGAAGAGCACAGAGCTCTTTACGCTAAAGAGGGAAATCGAAGCACAGATTGGCCTGGTAGCCCTGCAAGAGGTTGTTGGGGTTTGGAACAGGCAACACACTTCCCCCTTCCCGTTTGGAGGGAACTGAGAAATAGGACAAAGGATAAGGCACACGGAAGACCGACGCATTGCCTTAGCAGCTGGTCAGGCCGATACTGGAGAGCGTGGTTTACATGGGCGGGCTGGTAGGCTTGCTGATCCTGAATGTCAGAACTGGACAGGTGACGGATGGGTCAGCGCTGGACACCGACGGACCTCCGGTGAGGGCAGGGTCCCCCTCCCCTCCCCCCCCGCAGCGCACAGCCACCCCACAGCGGGACAGGGACTGTGGCTCCTGTAAGAGGACCAGAGAGGCAGTGCTGTGTGGGCCCAGCCCCCTTCGACCGCCCCACCGTGGGCGTTACACCGCCTCCCATGAGCAGGAGCAGGTGAGTGCAACTTGAGGAGGCTGGCGTGTTAACACGGATGGAGGTCCCTCTACTTAGAAAGACACATGTGAAATGGGAATGCTGTCCCCCCACCCCTGTCCCCTGCCCTCCAGCAATAAACACTAATATGGTTAAAATTATGACTTTTCTTAATTAAAATTGTTTTATTTTAGAGAGGAGAGAAAGCATGTGCATGTGTGCAAGGGAGAGGGGCAGAGGGAGAATCTTAAGCAGGCTCCATGCTCACTGTGGAGCCCGATGTGGGGCTCAATCCCATGACCCTGGGATCCTGACCTGAGCCAAAATCAGGAGTCTGACGGTCAACTGACTGAGCCACCCAGGTGCCCCAATATGGCTTAAGTTACTAAGTTTTAGGAAAATCAGACTAACGCACATGCCTATCCACAGTCCACTGCCTGGTTTTCTTTCCAATTTTGAGCCCTTGCTCTCTTCTTACATGACTAGACACACTGTGCTTTCTTTCCTTCCTCTTCTTTTTTTTTTGAACTTCTGCTACTTTCCGTCTTGGTAACTCTGACGCCTCAGACTGTCTTCCTGTCGTCTTAAGTCCCGAGTCTCAGTGTCGTCATGTACAAAGTGGGCACCGTGACACCAGCGTCACAGAGCTGGAGAATCTGGTGAGACAGAACCAAAGTACCCAGCGTGACGTGATGTCTGTCACCTTGCAATGCTCCCCACAGGTCACCTTATCTATTGTTTTGTCTCCAGGACTAAGTTTCACATTTCTTTTTAAAAAGATTCCGTCATGGATAATTTCGTGTGGACGCCGACACAGAGAGACTCGCAGTGTTTCCTAAGGGGTAAAAAGGGACAGGTTTGAATGACTTAGGGAAGGAAAATCACTTGAGTTTCAAATTCATGAATCAGCTACCTGGGGGGCAGCGCCACAGCTGCTCCCCATCTCTTCCACTTGGGGGTTCGGTAAATACCTGCCTGTTTTGTTCAACGGCCCCTTGGTAGCGCACACAGTTGCTAATGGAGGGTGGCAAAAGGGCTTGTCACAAAGCTGTGGTTTGTGCGCTCCACGTGGACGGTACTCATCCTGGTGGCCGACCAGACAGAGCAGAGCACGCCTGTGTGTTCCCACGTCCATTTAGACCGAGACCTTTTCCAGAACTCGTGAGCATCCCAAACAGCACAGGAGGACGTGAAGAGCACAGAGCAGGTCAGCGAGCCATTGCTAGAGGGCAGAGCATGCTTCACTCAAGGGAAGCAACAATTCTTTTGAACAAGTCAGGTTTCTTTTAGAAAAATGTTTTCAACATTTGTTTATTTTTGAGAGAGCGAGACAGAGTGCAAACAGGGGAGGGGCAAAGGGAGGGGGAGACACAGAATCCAAAGCAGGCTCCAGGCTCTGAGCTGTCCACACAGAGCCTGGCGGCGGGGCTCCAACCCATGAGCCGTGAGATCATGACCATGACCTGGGTCATAATTGGACACATAACCAACTGAGCCCCCCCAGGTGCCCCTGAACAAGTCGGATTTCCAAATGGCTGAAGGGATGGACGTTGTCTGGAAGATGGTCTCTTGGACGAGGATCTGAATGGGCCACTCCTCCATCTTCCGGGGGTGCTGACGGGCACGCTGCGGAATCATGGCAGAACGACCCCGGCAGTGGCGCTCCTCCGAGGACCCCGCAGGGGCCTCCCCGGCTTTGCCGGCAGCACAGTATGCCTTTTAATTATTCTGTCTTCGAGGAAATATTTCTTTTAAATTTTATTAAATTTACTCCTCATGTTAAGAAGCATGCTATTACACTTGCCAACGGACGCTTAAAACATGCAGCTAATTTGTTTTATTTTTTTATAGTGCTTAATTAGAACTCAGTTGAGCAGTAAAGATGTGTGTGATGTGGTTAGCCCAAAATAGGGCTGTGGAAACAAAAGGGGGAAAGAAGGACCAGAGACTGAATCCGGCCCTGGCCTTTCAGCCGGCCCCACGTGCACATTCCTTGTGGGTTTAGGGCCTCCCTAGCCTGGAATATGGAGGGACAGGGGTAAATGTTTCTGGATTTAGTTGAATTTCCACCCCCTCCGCCCCCGCCGAAGTAAAGATATGGTGAGAATCCATATCTCTTGATTGAGTATTTTTCAGAATAGTTCATTTATTTTTTCCCCGGTATGATAATAAAGCACATTACAGGGAGCCCACTCTGAGATGTCAGCAGGCGTCTGCCTGACTTCAGTAGTAATCACCCAACTGCCATAGACCGTAATCAAGCTTGCGAGCACCGTGTGCTCCACGCCGCGGGAGAGCGAGAGTGGAGTGCTTAATGTGCCACTCCACTGACGTGAAAGGGGAGCGCGTGGTGAAAACGGGGCTTCTGAATTGCAGTCATCGTTTGGCATCTCTGTTACCTATAGCCGCTCAGAGAAGATTCTGCCGTGCAACGTTCCTTGCAACCCCTGAACCTTGGCAGAAGGAAAGGCTGTGGTGTAGACAACCTGTTTGTTCATACCTGTGGGTGGTTGAAATTTCCTTGCTTTGTTGCTAAAGAAAGGCACACAGCCCCGGCGATCAGACCGCCTCTGGGATGTTGTGTTCATTTCTGGTTGGACCCGCGGATGCGTGAGGGCTTGCAAGTTGCCAGGTTGTGTCCCAGGGGTACCTGTTCTGTGGTGGAGGTTAAGGTCCACGTACCTTAGTTCTTGCAACAGGTGTCCAGGAGCGGGAGAAGCCTGGCACCCTTCAGGGGACAGAACTGGGGACCAATGGACAGAATTCTACAAGGAAGTAGCATTCAGCTGCTTAGAATTGGGGGGAAGGGGCTTTTCTGTGGACTCCGGTTTTACAAAAACTAAGGAGGTTTTCTGTATTGCAAATGTTTTAAGAGGTTTTTAAATCTTAGTTTGGGCTCCACCCAAGACACAGGTTTATCTGTGGATGAGCCGGGACGTGATTTCAGAGAACTCAAGTGAGGGATGGGGGAGGGGTGTTAAACAAGGAGGGAGGGAGAGTGAGGCCGGGTTGTTGAGTTGGGCCACCAGCTTTTAGCCCGTGGACTTGCAGAGGAGCCTTCCAAAGTGCCCCTCAGAAAACTGTCACCTGCAGGATGGAAGGGGAAAGCGTGTGTCCGCTGGCTCCCCCCGCCGCCACACGAGGGTGGCCCTGCAGGTCCTGTGCCCCAGCATTCTGGGGTTGCACGTGGCGGAATCCTGAGCTGGTTTTTGCAGGTGTGCCGTGCGGTCGGGTCAGGGAACTGCCACCCTGCAGCTCCGGGTGAGTCTGTCCAGCTGCCTGCTGTGGGCTGGTGGCTGTGGCAGCGGCCGGAGTAACGTCAGCCTGGGATACATGCAAGTGTCAGGGAGGGGCCCGGAAGGGTGCCCCCTGCACCATCACCGAGTCTCTTGTGCTCTGATAAGCACTGCCCGCCCTCTGCCCCCCCACAAGGTTAAAGTCTCTGTCAGAGATATTGAACAGTCCCTGTTTGGGATGAATCCTCCATGGTTGGCTTAGTTTGCTTGGGCTTTGGCAGCAGCAGGAAGTTACTTTCAGGTTCTGAGGCTGGAAGTGTGAGGTCCAGGTGTGCACAGGGCCCTGTGCCCTCTGAAACCTGAAGGTGGGAGTTGGGATCCGTCCTCACTGCTTCCGACTTCCGGTGCCCCAGTGGAACTTGACGCTGCCAGTGGGGTTCGAGTCTCTCTCTCATCTTCCCCTCGACATGTCCCCTGCGTCCCTTCACGGCTCTGTGTCTGTGTGTCTCCCCGTCCGAGTTACCCTTCTTACAGGGACATCAGTCACACCGGGTTAGAGCCCACACTAATGACCCGATTGCCTTCTGTAAAGGCCCTACTTCCAAATAAGGTCACATTCTGAGCTCCTGGGGGGGGGCGGGGGTGGTTAGGACTTTAGCATACTTTATTTTGGGTTGACACAATCCAATCCATTAAGAGTTAGGCTGTAGAAGAGGCATTGCTTTCTAGTAGTGATGCTGCCCAGGCACTGGGGACCTTCGACTACTAACTCTTTTAACAGATACTTATTGAGTGCCTACTGTGTACCCAGCTCTGTTCCAGGATCTTGGGTTACATCAGTGAGCAAAATATATCCACCCCCCGCCCCCAACTCCACTGTAGTCCCCGGGGAGCTTACTTTCTTATGGCAAATGATTTTGGAAAGTAGTTGCTCTTTTGTCTTGTTTTTATCACCCATTCGGAACTAAGTGGGGGATTGCCCGCTTTCTGGTAACAGAACAGCTGCCTGGAGCCAGTGCGTTCTGGACGCAGAGGTGCAGGTCAGCCTGGGCTGGGCAGCTCCTCACTAAGGACCGAATGCAGAGGCCGTTGGAGTGTCACGTAGGGATTTGGGCTCCTAATGGTTGAGGCCCCTGGTGCTGGAGACCGGGGATGACTGCACAGTGGGCTTGTTCTCCCGCGTCTCTCTTTGGTCAAGTACACAGTACTTGACTTCTTTCTGTTTACCTCTCAGCCAAACAAGGTGTTTTCACCGCTTTCTGCTTTAAAAAAAAAAAAAAAAAAGAAAAAAAAAAAAAGGAGAGAGTTCCGGGGCTTCTGCCTTCTGAGAATGTCCTGGCACTTGTGGCCCGTCTCCACATGGGGAAACAAACACATTCACACCTGGGCACTTGTGTGCAGTTTTGGGGCGGAAAAAAATAGACACTGAATTCTGAGATCCTGATACTTTTAAGGAACTATAATCATTAGTGGCAGTTAAATAGAGACTTGCTTTGGAGCATCCTTTTATTCATTAAAAAAAAAAAAAGAGTCGAATTGAACAGAACTAGAAATAAATTATGCCTAGAGATGTTTTTGTTAACTTTTTACTATAATGGTTACTTTCTGATGGAAATTTATCAGCATGTAAGTAATAAAGAATTATTGATTTCAGAGTTATCCTGTGCTAAACAATGGAAATTTCCTAACTGGCAGGTAATGAAAAAAAAATCCGTTACTGACAGGCTGTCATAGTTGAATCTAAAACCTAGGGGCAAAATACATATATTCTATGTAGTTTCCATTCCTAGACCCTGGATTTCTAAATTCTTCCTTATAAAATTTTAAATTTCTCTTCTTTTTATTTTTTTTAAAGATGTCCTCCTCCCAATGATTGATTTCTCTTTTTAAACAATCTCTTAATAGATTTGATTTTCACAGTGAAGGTGTCTATAAAATTCCTCTGTTGGTGATCAGTAGACGTAATTAATTTAAGAAAACTGGAAAGATTTAGTATGAGAATTAGCCGAGCATCTAAGACCTGACATGTAGCGTCTTATTGGCGGAAGGTGTGTGGTGAGTGTTTATGGAATTCTGCTGGCATTGCACCACTGCCAGCAGCGTTGAGAAGTGTCACAGTCACTGCTTCTGTGGATATAGAAATCACTCAGATATCCTGTGAGGAAAAACTAGCGTTCCCTTACCTTAAAACAAAACCGGGTAGCACCGTGCTGGAGCCATGGCAACCCTTCTGCCAAACGGTAAGTGGATGCAATGAAAACATTTGTAGAAATAGTCTCACACCGCAGAAGAGCTAGGAATGCCAGGTGCCCCGCAGGAGCGACGCTCGGAGTCACCTGGCCTGTCAGCGTCACGACTGTTTTCGTGGCGTCTTGGTGATCACTCACCGTGGACGCGATCACTTACCTGGCACACTGGGAAAGCCCGGCTTTGGCTGTTCGTTCCCTGTAGAACTTTGCTTGAAGTCCCGATTGAAATGAACTCTTTTCTTTGACATACAGCATTGTGCTACTTTCTCCAGAAGGATCGAATCAATACTGTTGACGATCATGGAGGTTTGCGTTTTTTCTAATTTCTTACTTAGGCTGATCTGAGCAAAGATGTTCAAATTTCCATTTATTTTAAACAAGATGGAGTTCTCGCTACGCAGAAGGAATATTTTTAGCTTAGTAATTTACTTAGAAACTGCCTTCTTCAATATTGGATGTTAAACTTGAACTAAAACACATAGCATCATATGACATGGTTCTTACATTAACATTTTGTTGGATTGGAAACAGAATCAACTCATTAGTCATCTTAATTCATTTAAGTTGGCGTTCTCCAGAATTCTGGAATCCAAAAACAACACATTTGTCAATTTTACGCACACAGGGAGAGGCAGGATGTAGTTTATAGTTAACCATCCGGCTCTGCAATGAAAAGCCAGTGCAGTCAGAGTGAGGCGGTATAGTAAGATTTTCCTGCAAATCGAATACTTTAAAAATGTGTTTTATATATGTCTTAATGAGATTCTCTTTCACAGATCCTTTCATAGAATCTTGAAAACTGTCTAAAATTAAGTTTTCTGTGATTGTTATCCACGTGGGTCCTAGAAAGGTCAAGGTCACCCACATGTCCTTCTAGAACTGCTTTGTTCTCGTTTGGCTTCATGCAGCTTAGAATTGAATCTTAAAAGCGCACGATCTCTCCCAGAGGTCAACAGACTATGGCACATGGAACACAACCAGCCCTCACCTGCTTATCTTTGTAAATCAAGTTTTATTGGAACACAGTGATGCCCATCATTTACATACTGTCTATGATTTCTTTCATGTTATTTTAATACAGCAGAATTGACAAGGTTTACAAAACACAGGTTTATCTTATTAACACGTTTCTTATATATGGATTTCTCGGGCAAAATTTATGAGTTGCTAAGAAAGTAAAGCTCATCTCTCCTAAAATTTTGATAAGCTTTATTTCATTTAATAAAGAGGGCATTATAAAGTATTCTGTCTCCTCTCTTTACCTTGGCTGCCCGGAAGCTCAGAGCTAACATTTGAGTGCTCGCATAAGTAATCAGCTTACTCTAGGTTTCTAGTAGATCCTTTTCCCCCCTTAATATGGGCATACGCATTCACTTTTTAAAAAATCAAGTTTTTTGGAGTAGAAGTTTCACGTAACAAAGCTCACACGTTTTACTTGTGCACGTGACTTACATTCTGGTAACCCACCACCATACTTGAGAGACAGAACACTTACATCTCCACAGAAATTTTGCTTTTGTTTCTTTGCCTCACCAATTTGTTACTCCACCCTTCATTCCTAGCAGCCTCTGATTTTCAAGTTACTTAAAATTCCTGTGTTGCACATGGGTGTTTATAGCTTGCCGCTCTAAATGGTGTTTTGGACGGAATTGGGGGCACCACTGATTAATCTTTGATTTGGTGCAAGGGAGGCTAAGAATCATTTCTTCTCTTTAGTCTCCTGTAAGATGTTTAGATTTCTATAGGAAACTTTGAGAGAGAGATCACATGGAGGGCATCTGAGCTCATGTTGTATTAACAGTAAGCCTCAGGTGTTGCTTGCTGAGAATTCTACATAACTGTCTCATTTGATGTTCTTATGACCCTGAAGAAGTAACCTCTTCTTAATATTCCCCTTTCACAGATGAAAACACTGAGGCTCACAGGGGTTAAGTATCTTCATTTCCTGGTGCAGCTGTAGCAGAGAACTGTAGAGTAGGTGGCTTAAACCACAGAACTGTGTTGTCTCACAGTTCTGGAAGCCAGGAGTCCAAAGTCACGGTGTCCACAGGGGCGGCTCCTTCTGAGGGCCGTGAGGGAAGGGTCTGTCCCAGGCCTGTTTCTCGGACCTGTGCATGCCCCCCCGCCCACGGTGTCCCCCCTGTGGGCATACCGAGTCCACATTTTTACCAGTCATAGTGGATTAGGGCCCACCCTGATGGCCTCACTTTATCCAGTGACCTCTGCAAAGACTCTCTCCGAATAAGGTCATGTTCTGAGATACTGAAGTTTAGGACTTAAGCATATGAACTTTGAGGTGGGGACGGGGGGCGGGGGGCACAGCTCAACCCAGAATATTCAGGATCTTTTTCAATGCCCAAAGGTTTCCAGAAAATGGCAGAGGCAGGATGCTGACCCTGGTGCTCAGAAGAGGAGGCATGTACACGGTTTCCTGCTGTGAGATTCCTGAGATTCCGCGGCAGAAAGCGAGGCTCTGAGGGGAAGTGCACTGGCTCTGCCCAGGAGGAAGCTGCAAGGGGCTCTGGAGGCATCAGGTCCTAGGGTCCAGTCTTCACCCTCCCACTTTACCAGCTGTTTGACCTTGGCTTTTCTGAGCCTCGGTTTTCTTATCTGTATAATAGGGGTAGTAGCATCACACAACCACAGCGTTGGGGGTTGAATGGGACCGTGATGTCGTGGTGCGTCCATGTGAAACACTAGCCAGTGTGTGTTGTTAGAGAAGGGGGAGTTCGGGCATTAACAAGACCAGACATTCTTAACTTGAACAAGCATCTGAAGGCCCTGAAGGGCTCCTTAGAACCCGGATCACTGGGCCCAGCACCCAACCAGCTCTCTGCTTCAGCAAGTGTGTGGGGCGCCTGAGAATGTGCATTTCTGAGTTCCCAGGGGACGCTGCTGCTTGTCCAGATGCCACTCCCCGAGGAGCAAGGACTTAGCTCTCTCTTTCGTTTGTAGATAACGTTTTTCAGTTTTCCCAAGAGAACCCCCAAAGAGAAGTCAGACCAGTCGGACCAATGGAAGTCTGGTCTACTCCACCTTGCTCACTTGTTTAGGGACATAAACTCTTCAATTTTATTTCCCAGTGGTGGAGGCCAGGAAGCTTAGGAGACAGTCATTGCCTTTTCTCCTTTTGGAACAAACTTACCTGGTCAAAAGCACCAGTGTATCAGTCTGCTCAGGTTGCCGTAACAAAAGATCACGGACTGGGTGATGACCTGGCAGAAATTTACTTCTCACGGTTTTGGGGGCTAGAAGTCCAAGATTAAGGTGTGGGCAGGCTTGGTTTCTCCTGAGGCCTCTCTGCTTGCCTCCTCCCTGCTCTGTCCTCACCGGGTCTTTCCTGGGTGCACACCTCTCTGCCGTCTCTTATCAGAAAAGCACCAGTCATATGTGGGTCAGAGCCCCAGCCTCCTGACCTCCAGCCCTCACCACCCCCTCAGAGGCCCCGTTAGGGTTCGAAGTAGGAATTGTAAATGGACACGTTCAGTCCATAACTACCAGAAAGCCTCCCCATCTGTCTTGCCTCCAAGAAATTTTTTGATTTCTTCTTCCCTTTTCTCTGCCTTGAAGCCCTGAAGAAAAGCTAGCACACCTTGTTTTAATAGAGCGTCTAAAACGCTATGCGCTTGCGGGCCAGGCTGCACGTCTGAGCCAAATACAACATCTGGTTGCGCACGCGTCCTCCGGCCATCTGTCCTAGGAGGGCACGTCTCCACGGGAATCTTCCGTGGCTGCTCCCCGGTTGCGCGGGTTCCCACTGCTGGGAACAGAGACCCCTCCAGGCTCTCAGCTGGCACAGAAGCTGTGTGCAAGCCGGAGCCTTCTATTCGGGCCTGCGTGTCTTACCCAGCTCAGAGCACTCTCTCTCCTTTCTGAAGCCCAATCCCTAATCGTGCATATTACCTGCGTGGGGACTCCAACTGGGACCTTCTGGGCCCAGAGGCGGTTGTGGTAAGAAGGGGGCCGAATATAAATTTGCATCTGGCCGCACCTCCGGGAGTCAGGCAGAAATCGGCCTCGGCTGGAAGGTACCCTGCGTGGCTCCGACACTCATGCCAAGCAGGTGCTGGATCAGAGCTGATGGCTTGATCACTCGTTTACTGAGAGGTAGAGATTTTAAAATTGGTGTGTTTTGCTAGTTGCTCATCATGTGCCCTGATAACAAACACAAAGTGTTATCAAACTAAAAACTCCTTCCCCGTTCCCCCTCGTGGGTGGGTCTGATTTGGTTTCAGGAGGTCTCAGCTTAGAAAGTGATGGAGAAATGGAGAATTTCTCTTACCAATTATATGTCCCTTGGGGACCCTGGCCCTGCAGTTACCGAGTGCAGTTATCAAAAAGGTAAACATCAAACTGGTAACGATCCTTTGTGCTTTGTTTCTCGCAGCCGGGCTTGTGGAAGGCAGTGAAGACTTTTTTTCTTTTGCCAGCTTCCTCTTCTGGAAGCCGGTGGTGGCGGTACCTTCCGCACAGGGATGCTTTGGCCTGTGTGACTATTGCAAGAGGACTCAGCAGATGTACCAACTTGGTTTAAGAAAAAGAAATTTGTTTTCAAGTCAAAAGGAGATAGTATCAGCCTTTGTGTTTTCTAAAAGCAAAGAAACAGGGACGCCTGGGTGGCTCAGTTGGTTAGGTGTCCGACTTTGGCTCAGGTCACGGTCTTGCAGTTTGTGGGTTCGAGCCCCACATCGGGCTCTGTGCTGACAGCTCAGAGCCTGGAGCCTGCTTTGGATTCTGTGTTTCCCCCTCTCTCTGCCCCTCCCCTGTTTGTACCTCTGCCTTTCTCTCTCCCAAAATAAATAAAAACATTTAAGAAAAAAACCCAGAGAAGCAGTGCAAATACACACACACACACACACACACACACACAGCCAAGCCACTGTTAGATTTTGCAAAACTTAAAAAAAAAAAAAGATTATATAAAAGATTCTAGGATGCTCTGGGTTATGTAGGTTACCAGGGGTACTTTTTCTTTAATGACTACAAGGTAAAGGATTATTCTTTAATTAGGTGTGTTTGCATTAAACTCACTCTGCTCTAAAGTGCTGTACGCTTTGTCTCCTTATTGCACATTTTGAGCAAATCTTTCATTTTAGTAATTGCTCCCTAACCCTTCCCGGTAGACGTCGAGTTACCGGCTTTGTTTCCAGGTAAGCGGGACCTGCAGGAGAAGCTTGGCTAGCCGCAGCACAGGGGCACAGGCCGTGGGGGACCGGAGAGCGCGGTCAGCGGGCCAGGCTCCCGACAAGTTACACCTCACAAAGTTATAAGCGGTAGAGAATGAAAGTCAATTTGGACGCTTCTAAAGGGAGCCTCAAGAAAGTGCTGAGTTTTCTCAGTGTGGTGCTCTGAGCACCTCCACATGACTTTGGGAGCGTAAAGAATTAAATCTTTTCAAGAAGCGAAGGAACACACCACTTTTTCGAAGGTGAGAGTCAATGTCGAGCCGAAATTAAAAAAAAAAAGGGCGGGGGGGCTTGAATTAGAAAGCGGGCGGCATTGCTCACACTGGAGATGCGGGCTTGGAGAAAGCTTTTCCTTTCTGGAAGCTCTCAGCGGAATGGAGAAGTTGTTTTTTTTTTTTTTTTCTTTTTTTTCAAACCATCCCTTCCTAACCGCTTCTTAATGGACAAGAGTGGAAAATGCCTTGGGAGATAGGCTGGCCACGGCCGCATCGGTTGCTGAGCAAGTAAAAGAAAGGGGTCTTTTTCTGGACAAGTGCGATGCGGGGCCTCCGCGGCCTCCGTGTTTGCTCTGCAGCATAAAGAAGCCTGTCTCGGGCAGCCGGGCAGAGGGACGGAGGCCTCCGCGGTGAAAGGAAATCCCGGCCCAGCTGTGAAAACAGTGCGCTCGCTCAGTAACATAATACAGCGCGCTTGCAGGCTCAGAGTTGGGTCCTCTCCTCTTGAAGTGGCTATAAATTAACCCATCAAAGTGAAAAAGGCCAAACTTCAGGGTAAGCCTTTCCCCTTCCAGGCACTAGAGACTCTGTGGTTCCTTTGGTAGCACTGCTGTGCGATTGCGGTTCTGTACGGAGGGAACACCACGGGCGTGCGTGTGTGTGCGTGTGCGTGCGTGTGCGTGCTTGTGATTTTCTACTCATGAAAAAAGCGTTGCCTTCGGAAGAGCACACGCCTGGGCCAAAATAGCATGTCCTGCGTCTGAGAGGTTAGAGTGGTCTCGTTCTTTCCTTAGAACCGCCAGCCGTTTATAGAAGCTGGATCTTCTCGAGAGCCCTGAAAATACATACTGGTTTCTGCATCCAATACGCTGGATAGAAGAGTGGTTTTTTTTTTGTTTTTGTTTTTTTACTGGGCATCTTTTGTGTTTCTTTTCTTCTAGTTTGTCCCGTTTTATTTACCTCCCTAAGGACCTGGCCTGCACTTAGAAAAGTGCCATATGTACACTTTGTCAAAAAACCCAGCGTGGCACCACTTTCTTCTTGAGACAGGAGAGGGGGTGGGGTTGAGGGTGGGGGAGGTCTTTGCCTTTGGCCTTAATAAAGACACTTCTCCCACGTTTGGTGCCGAAGCCTTCCAGGAGTGGAAGAAAACCATGGTCTGGTAGGAGCTAGGGTGTTCAGACCGCCCCCTGTGAAAGGACTTACCTGGTTGAGAGCAGAGAGGCAGGGTCCAATTAGGTCCGCCCTGGTCCGTTGTTGACCTTGGAGAATGTGGAGAGAAACGTTATTTCTGCGGATTAGTTATCCCGTCCTCTAGGCCTCGCACAGAGAAATGTTTGTGAAAGCAGAGGATGGTGTGAATTCTGAGCCCTGTGATGAAACATTAAACAAGAGAGGAGGTAATTTGATAATGCATCACAGTTTGGGGACAGATCCCATTAAGTAAGTACGTTTGTGTAAGCAAGTAGCTGAAGAGGCCTAAATCCTTTGCCTGGACAAGATGACACAGGAAAGGAATGGGCGTCGGTGGTCGGATGCTGGGACCGAAGCCCGTGGCATGGGGACCTTTTCTCTCCCTCAAGGACCACAGTGCTTAATGAGGTTTAGCTTAAATCACACAAATGCCGAAAACGTAAATGTGTCGTCAGCCCCCCCGGAATACCTATCAAATTCCGTCAGTCCTGGAACCAGTGCACTTAGCGGACCTTGGGGCTGGTGAGTGGTGTGCCCGCTTGGCTTTTCCTGCCCTCAGAGGGCGCCTCCCACTCTCGACGCTTTGCCCTTGGGTCTTGTGAGCCCCAGGACCTCTGGGGCCTGTGGGTTTTCTCAGTGAGGCGACGATGACTGTGGCACATCGTGGGGTTGTTGGGAGGAACGTCTGGCAGTGAGATGCGGTGCTTCCTGAAGGTCCTTGCCAGGTGCCTGGCCCGGAGGGACGCTCACCCCACGCCCCCCTCCTCACTTCTTTCTCTGGGTTTCTCTGAAAACCAGGACGCTCAGGAAATACGGCTGGTGTATTCTCTTTCCTTACTCACTTGTCTTGATTTCTCTGTGGTAAACTTTGCAGGGTCCCGTTTGTGATCAGTTGGCTACATTCCGTCATTCACATTTAGCCTCCGACTCTGTCAGGTGTGCATGCGTGTGTTAAAAATGGGAATGGCATCCGTGCTGGCACGTGCAAACGCGTCTTCCAGCCACTGGCCGGCCGCTCAGGTGCCCAGGTACTCTGTGTTGATGCATATTTAAACACGTCCCTCCCCTACGTTTGTGATTTACCGAGGGGGATCACACATGTTCTTCTGTACTTGCATTTTTTTTTCTTAATAATATAACAGGGAGGGGCACCTAGGTGGCTCAGTCGGTTAAGCGTCCAACTTCAGCTTAGGTCATGATTTCACAGCTTGTGAGTTCGAGCCCCGCATCGGGCTTTGTGCTGACAGCTCAGAGCCTGGAGCCTGCTTCGGATTCTGTGTCTCCCTCCCCCATTTATGCCCTGTCTCGGTCTCTCAACTATGAATAAAAACGTTAAATTAAATCTAACGGGGAGATGAGTCCTCATCTCTGTCTCATTTCACCTCATTCTGTTTGATGACAGCACGGGACTGCCATGTAACTTATTTACGGTAATTGATGGGATGTTTAGCTCAGTTCCGGTTTTTTGGCTGTTTTTATGCCATGCTAGTTGAACATTCCTCTCCCGATTTGCTCATATGGACAAGCGTATTTGTGGGACAAGTTCCTGGATGAGGCATAGTGGACGAAAGGGCATGGACATGTACAGTTTGATAGATGGAACCCAGTTGTCCCCAGAGATGTTGAGTCATCTTGTTCTTTGTAATTTAAAAAATCTTTTTACTTGAGAAGAAAGAGTAAGGGAGAGGGGCAGAGGGAGAGAGACAATCTCAAGCAGGCCCCACGCTCTACGTGGATCCTGACACGGGGCTCAATCCTGAGAGCCTGGGATCATGACCTGAGCTGAAATTGAGAGTTGGATGCTCAACCGACTGAGCCACCCAGGCGCCCCAATGTTGAGTCCTTTTGTATCCCACTCCCCTGCTCCCTCCACCATTAATGTATGTGGCTGCCTGGTCCCCCAGACCCTGACCTGCATGGAGCAAAGTCCGTCTTCCCTGGGGCTGCCTCTGACCGTGCTAATCGTAGTATCTTTGGGCACATTTTTCTCTGCAGTGCCGAACACACGGGGATCCTCACGGTCCCTGGCCGGTGGGATGAGAACCGACTGAGGCCGCACAAGTCGGCAGCCTGGGGTCAGTCCTACCTCTTGAGGGATCCCGGACGGTCCCTTGGAATTTATTCGGTAGTTTTAGAAGACGTATGGCCTCAGCGTTACACTGCCCAAAATGCATTAAGTGCAGCCTGGCGATATTTCCGAAAGATGCTCCACGAGAACTGGCCGTTTCCTGCCGCTGTATCCCCGTCTCTCGAATTGGTATCTTTCCTTGGTAAACGATTCTATTTGAGGCCTGCTTCTGTGACACGGGCTGTTGCGGGGGGCTTGCTGCCAGCTGCCCGTAACACATGCATTTAAGAGCAGGGCTGATTATGACTTACTTTCCTCTGGAGAGGCCTGTATAGTTTTGTAACTTATTAAGAGTTGGCAGTCCCTGTTAGTGTTCAGCGAGTGTGATCTCTGACTCTTCGGGACTCAGGACTCCGTAACGGAGGTGGTCTGGCAGGCAGCTGTAAGCGTTCAGGTAGGTCCGTGGCGACAGGAGCACCGGGGTGGGTTATCTGTCCCTCCGCGTGTGGCTCCGACCTCAGGGCGTTGGTGGACATGTCTCCTGGACCTTCATCTGAAATGCCCTCAGAGTGTCTGATGTTATTAGTGTCATGGTCAATATGGAGACCATAATTTGATTTACACAAATCAGACCCGTTTGGGTCTGTACTTACAGGGAGGACGTAGGGGAAGCTGAAAGCAGTGATGTATTAACACAAACGTTGTCCCCAGACTGGAATTTCCCCCAAAGCTGACTCAGGGTGGAAGACATCAGACTCATCTCTGTGCGCAGCTGTTGAACCCCAGGGCGGGGGAGTCGGAAGGTGCTGGAAGGTTCTGCAACTTGTTGATTCGTTCGCTCCTAAAGATTGCTGGAGCGACATGTTGGGGGTGGGGATCCCCTTCTTCCTGGCCTTCTAATTGTGTGCACTTGCAAGCCCCATTTGTCTCCAGCGTTTCTCAATTATAAATTAATAATAACAACCCATTAGAAGTTACGGGTGCTGTAAGCCCCAACTCCTTTGGGCATCTTAATAAAAATGATAATTAAAACCATAATTTACAGTAAACGGGGACACTGCCCAAGTAAATCCACAATGTGGAGAAAATGAGAAAACCCAAACCAGAAGGAGCTTCCTGGTGCCAGGGCCTTGTTCTTAGCTCCTACTTCTTTAGGGTCTTTGTCCGTATTTGTGAGGACTGGGTTCCCACCCTGATGTTCTTTGTGCCTGAGGGTCTGTGACTCTGTCCCCACCTGTCTGTCCTGCCAGTGAGTCTCGCCGGGGCGGTCACCTGCTCCAACTGCCTCCTCCACCGCCACACACAGACCCACCCCTCCTCCTCCGTAGTCTCTGCCTGGGTAAACCAGGGCCACCCTCTTCTGGGGCCAGGCTGGCATCTGCGGAGACGTGTGGCTCTCCCTCCAACTTAGACTCAGGCGGCCATCAGGCTTTGGTGTGATGTTTGCTTCCCAAAGTATTTTCTAATTTTTCACTTAGTTGTTCAGCCTACGAGGATACCCTACCCCTTCCTGGCTGTTCCCAGGGCTTCAGCGTCTGCAGCTCACCTCCCTTCTGCGTGACCACCGGAGGTGTCTTAAATGAATGTGATGATAATAGTAATTAGTATTACAGCTGTATAACGTGTATCACTATATGTCATTATATAGTTGTAATACTAGTAGTTGTTACTGTTGTTCATAGTGCTGCCTTCTGCCCAAATTCTTTCCCAGCTCCCTGCCACCTGCCAGGACCCTACAGCTTCTGCTTGCCGGGCAGGGTTTCTTCTGTCGTGTTCTCTCTTCCTCCTTCACTCAGGTCCCCTCTCCAGCCCATGATCTTGTCTTGTCTTTTCTTGGCTCTAATGGTTCATTTTCACATCCTGTGGTCCCAGCATGGTTCTCGCCCAGAGTTTCTGCTACCGCTCGGTGACATTTGGGAAACACCAAGAAGGCGGGTCGTGACGCATGCAGCACGGATCCTAATGCGTACAGGTCCTCGAGTCACTGCCCTGTGTTTCCCAGCAGAAAGCCAAGTGCTGCCACCAGGGCTTCCGGGGTGGAGTTGGTGCCCTGATCTTCTCATGCTTGACAGAGTGGGACCTGACAGGGTTCCAGTAAAATCTTGAGCCGGCCCGCATGAAGCATTCTTTGAGATGTGACAGTTTGGACGTGAAAATTCGGATTGAGACAGTTTTGTGGCCAGCCTTGCGCATCGTGTCTAGCATGAATCTCACCTGTATAATGTGCACATGAGCCTCGAATGCCTACAGCAGTCTGGCAGGTAAAGTCACCAGCTGGGCGGTGACCATGGGCAACAGGAGGGCACAGACCCCGTCTCTAGCCTGTGGCCGAAGTGGGGTTAGGGGCCCTGTGTTCTTGTCACAAATTTTTCAGAGAAGGTGGATATCTGCCCTTGGATATATAATCTCTTGGTTTTTTAATGCTGGTGACTAATTTGTATTAGGAAGGAAAGAAGGAAGGAAGAGAGAGTGGGAAGTAGAAGGGGGGGAAAGGAAGGAAAGGAGACGAGCGAGAGAAACATGTTTGAGTCGAATGGAACAGGCTGTGGGTTTGACTGATCCTTTGATCAGCAGTTTCTAGCCTCCACTCTAGAGAATGAAGCCTAGTCCAAGAAAAGCGGGTATTTAGTTTTTTTGGGGGGCGGGGTGTTTTCCTTTTTATGGCATTTTACTGTTTGTATGCAAAGCTTAAAACCCAACAGCAAGATATGAAACCTTCATGGCCACTTGCTTTTCCCGATTGGATCAGACGTAACAAGTGCTAGAAAGCGGATGCTGCCCATTGTTTTCAAACGTCTTCTCCTGTTTTCTGTATATTATTAGCTTTAAATATTCTTCTGAACACACTTACCACCTCTGTGCAGTTAAGCCGGTTCAATTTAAACATTGTCATCAAGTTAATTTTTTATAAGATGAATCAGGTTATTAAATTTAGTAAACCATTGCCTTCATTATTTTACACAAACTTTGGCACGGTGCAGGGTTGGCTCAGCACGGCTACATTTAGTTAATTAAACTGGTCATCAGCCGCGGTATTAGGAGTGTGAGGGATGCTATTCTCAGGAGCCTTTCCAGGATTCTAGCAGTAGGTAGCAGTATTAAACTTTTTTCCCCTTCTTTTTCTTTTCCTTCTCCTTCTCCTCCTCTCCCTCCCCTTCCCCTCTTCCTCCTCCTCCCCCTATTTTTCCTCCTCCTCCCCTTCCCCCTCCTCTTCCTCCTCTTCTTCCTCCTCTACCTCCTCTTCCTTCTCCTCCTCCTCTCCCCCTCCTCCTCCTGTTACTATAACACTCTTACTATAAGAGTCTTAGTGTCCTTCCTGTTAAACCTTCATCTTTTGAAATATCCATGCTTTGGTTTTGGCTCCAAAGGCACTTGTAAAGGACAGGAAGACGGAGCTGTGTCTCGCAGCTTTTAAAAGGTGACCAGCAACCTGTAACGCGTTGCTCAGATAAAGGAAGACGTAAGAGCCAGAGGGTGATTCTCTGCGACACAGAAGCAGATGGCTACACGGCAACCACGGCCCGGGATTCCGTGAAGCAGACATGGTGCAAATGTGGGGTCCCTGTGCCTTTTTTGTGATGAAAGCTCCTCTGCCATAGGTCTTTTTGTCAAGTGAGCTAGCATGACTTAAGAGGTTTGTTTGGAAACATAAATTTGGATGGAAAACAGGCATGCTGTCTCCCCTACAGATTGCCAGGCAGTGTCATTCAAAACCGCAGTGAGCCCTGTTTTTTGTGGGTTCTTAATATTTTATTCGCTGTTAAAAAGGAAGTTAGGGAGCCGTCAGTATTGTTTGAAACAACTTGGGTTGTTTTGAAATAGTCCAGAATTGTAGCCTATTAGCCACCTGTAAGGACCGTTCATTCCTTCGGCAGATATTTATTGAATCCTCCTGGGTGTTAATCCGTGGGATACAGAGATCAAAGGCACGGATTCTAAAGAGTTTACAGTTAACCTGGTGAATTGGATGAATAAAGCTGTGGTCGGCCTGGCCCTGCACTGCGTCAGCTCTCTCCTCCGTCCCTTAAGAATATGGTCGCTAACAAATTCCTCCACATCAGTTTTTTCTTCTTAGACCTCTGATGAAAATGTGGTGAAAAATATTCCTGATAATTGCTCTGCTCTATACATTTCGCAGGGACACAGAGTCCAGCATCTTCAACAAGCTCTTCCGGGCGTATAAAGTCTTGGAGTGCAAGTGAAGTCATTTTTGGCCACCTCACGTTCCCTCCATACGGCTGTCAGTATTTCAGTAGTTTGATTGATATAGCACATCGCTCAGCAAGGCTTTGTCCTAGGCCTGCCCCCGCCCAGTCTTGGACCAGCTGGGCTACAAAACCTGGGGCTTTACTGCTTTCTCTTTTCCCACGTGATGTTAGATACCCTTTGCCCCTGGTGGTGGGTGGTGAAATTGGCATCACAGATCAAAATTAATAAATTCCAGATTACTGTCTTCTGGCCTCATGGCTCTAAGCTATGGCTTCAAGCACCTTTCACCACATACACCAAAGAGGGCACAAACAGATTTAGATGTTAAATATTTCAGGTTTGAAATCCTTTGGGCAGTATGTTAACATCAGATTCAAATATGGGAGGTTTTCCTTAGATAATGGTAAGTGAGTATCTTGGGATACGGAACTTGGCATACCTTGAAAAATAGCTCAAGCTGTCTCAACAGTCAAGTTCACGTGTGTTCTGGAGCTAGTACTCAGACAAATGGAATGGTGGGTCTTGTAGCTACTTTCTTTAAATTTTGGTGGATGTTCAAGCCAGTCAGCTCCTGGGTTTGCTGTTGGGAGCAGATCTAGTAGAGAGTGTTCATTTTTCAGTCCTAATGACTGTGTTCTGTTTGAGAGAGGAGACAAGGACCGGAGGATTTTGGGAAGAACTGGGAATTAACATTTATTTTCCACCTACTCTTGTGGCGTTAGGCTCTTAGTGTAAGTTTACTAACTCCTCGTTTTAAGACAAGATAGCTGAGTTTCTGCTGGGTTAAAGGCATAGCCCACTGCATATAAATAGCAAGAGCTGGGGTCAACAGAAGTGTGTCAAACTCCTGAGGTTGAGTTTTCCACTCTGCTGTGCTGGCTTCCCTTGAGAGCCAGTTTATAGAAACGGACCGGTCCCCATGAAGATTAGATCTAGGGAAGATGTGAATGGACAGATTTGCTAGACTTTCCCCTGGTGGTCTCAGCAAGCTCATGGCACTCTAATCTTTCATGCACATTCACGGTGTCTTGAAAACAACAATCTATAGTCGTTTGACCTGGCGTCAGCTGAATTACATTCTTGCCCCTCCAGTAGGGTTGATTCGTTTGCTGTTGCGGGGACGCTGTGCGGTCTTCCTCACGGCCCACGAGACGCGCCGTTTCACCCTGAGAGCCGTGGTGTGGTACACAGGCTCCTAGCTGTTCTGCATCTTCACCAAAATTTGGTGTGGCCACTTTTTTGTTTTGTTTTTTATTTATTTTTTTGAATGTTAATTTATTTTTGAGAGAGAGCGAGCGAGTTGGGAAGTGGCAGAGACACTGTGAACTCTTTGAAGGCGGTGACCATATCTGAGTTCTTTATATATTCCTTATTCTTTATACTGAGCACAGGATCTGCTCATTATTAGACGGTCGTTAAATAGCAGACTGCGCCATGAGCTCTCCATGGCTTGGCCTTCACCTTGGCCTTCACCCTGGGGATGGGGCAGGTTTGCTCAACCTCAGCTATGTGGACACTTTGGGCCAGTTGATTCCCCATTGTGGGGGCTGTCCTGTGCTTTGTAGGGTATTTTGGCATTTCTGGCTTTTACCCACTAGATGCCAAGAGCACCTCATCCCCTGTTGTGACCACTGACAATGTCTCTCGTTATTTGCAACTGTCTTCCAGGGGACAGATGGCCTCTGGCTGAGAGCCACTCATGTAATGTGTGTGGTGCTCCATGAAGGCCGTTCAGCTGAGTCAGTGTTTGGCATTTGTGTTTTCTAATGTTGACTTTCCTTTAAACCGTAGGGTTTGAAACTGCCAAGTCTTTTGCCCTCCATGGTGCACACGTGATCCTCGCCTGCAGGAGCATGACAAGGGCCAATGAAGCTGTGTCACGCATTTTAGGAGAATGGGTAAGCAAGCACTTGACCTTTTTCTTTTTTTGTAATTGTCAAATACGCACGCCGGGGTAAACGCATGGAGGTTTTAGTACAGTGAATAAAGTTTATTGCTCTTGGAATAACGTTTTTCTTTATTTTTAAAGTCCTATTCTCTTTGTTTATTTTATGAATGAAAGGGCAAGCAAGCCTGTTATTATCCACACATTTGTTTATGGTTCATTGTCAATGTCGTCTTTCTTTATTAGTCAGAGATTTGAGAATGTTTACTCACTCAGCCCATTTAGTAAGAAAAATAAAATGTGGTTAACGCCTGCGTATGCAGCGAAGAGTTTGTTATGCTTCTGGTTTGTAAGATTAGAAGGGGAGGTGGGCGGGCTTTAACCCTAATCTCTGTTTTTCACTTTTTGCTTTTCTCTCTCCATCTGGATGTGGGTGTTGCGCACATACATTTACCGAAGGTCCTTGGCGCTCTTGAGGCTGAGGACTCAGTGTATCCAACAGAACAGAGTCCCTTCCCCGCCCTGGCTTGCCTTCTGTAGGAGAAACAGACCATAAGGGGTAATGACTTTTAATATGGATCCCGCTGCCAATTTGTTATAAACACAGTGAAGCCGAGCGAGGGAGGAACAGGCGTAGCATGGACAATGTGAGGTTGGGCAGTTTGCAGAGAGCCCTTGGGGGCGGTGACGCCTGGTCTGACACTTGGATGAAGCAGAGCAGCAGGCTGTGTCCACGCCAGGGGACCTGTTTTCTAAGCAGTGGGAGCAGCGCGTGCAAAGACCTGGGCGTGGGGGTACGCCTGGAGGATTCAGGGTCAGCAGGGAGGCCGGTGTGGCGGGAGCCTAGTGGCAAGGGAGGAGGTGACAGAGGTGCTGCGAGGCATCCCTGGGACCTCGAGTCAGTGAGGAAGAAGACATCAGAGTGGCCCAGGTAGGTCACTTCTGTAACAGGATCACTGGGCTTCAGTGTGAAGTATAGGCTGTATTCATTCATTCGCTTGTCTAGTATTCCCGTACTTATGACGTGGACCCTGTCAGCGGTACTGCGGTCTGCTGTTAAGGGAACACTGTCTTTGTAGAACTTTCAGCCCTGGGTGGAAGGGTGATTTCACCAACGACACATAGACATCAACGTAAACTTGACACGGTAGTCCTAGGTGCTCGGAAGTATGTGTCGTTCTCGGAGGTGGGGAGTAGTGCCTGAACGCAGGGGACATTCAGCGTTCCCGAGAAGAAGGTGACTGAGCTATTGGGAAAGACCCAGGGGAGGATGCAGAAGGTCAGACTGGGCAGAGGGCGTGGCCTGTGCGGCAGCCCTGGAGGTGGGGCACCCTCGAGAGGCCGGGAGCAGAGCGAGCAGGCGGTTGGGCGGTCCTTGCCGAGGGTGTCTTCGTTTCCGGAACACTGTGGAAGATTTCTTGCCATCCGAGGAGACAGACTGTGGCTGCTGTGGGAGAACGTCTGGTCCTTTGGGGCTGTGGCGTCTGCTTGGGATTCTCTCTCTTTCTCTCTGACCCTCCCCGGTTCGTGCTCTCTCTCTCTCAAAAATAAATAAAGAAACTGTTTTTTAAAAAAGAAAAGGAATATTAATTTCTGCATTTTCAGTAGATTTCAAATGAAATGCTTCCAATTTAGTATATTTCTTTTTATTTATTAAAAATTTCTTTAATGTTTATTTTTTTTTGAGAGAGAGAGAGAGAGAGAGAGAGAGAGAGAGAGAGAGAGAGAACACGAACAGTGAAGTGGCAGAGAGAGAGGAAGAAACAGAGTCCAAAGCAGGCTCCACGCTCCGAGCTGTCAGCACAAAGCCTGTCGTGGGGCTTGAACCCACCAACTGCAAGATTATGACTTGAGCGAAAGTTGGACTCTCAACTGACTGAGCCACCCAGGTGCCCCTCAAATTCAGTATATTTCAAATGAACCATTATCTTGAGTTCTGTGGATTGTTTATTTTGAGTTAAATTAAAACGGAGATAACAGGGCCCATTTTTTTCTGAGGGTCTTACCATCTCAGTAAGTCTGCAGTTAAGTTATAACCTATATTAGGTGATGTAATCACCTTTAGAGATGTACAAGGTGGAAAATGGTAACGTGGGCATATGGTCTGAATCTTCGTACAGGACCGGGAAGGTATAGAGTAAAAGGTGAAAGTCCCTCCCAGGCCTTCTCTTGGAAGGTAAACACTATGAACGACTTCTTGTCTATTCGTCTAGGAAAGTTTCTGTAGGCTATTAAACACATCTGTGCGCTTGCGTACTTGGAGTATTTCACCGAATCCCATCGGTCTTGTCCGTGCACGTCGGTCCACCTCATGTTTTTAACTGCTGTATAGTCTCCATCATGTGCTTATGCCGTAATCCATCTGAGCGGTTTCCCCTTTTGTTGACTTTTGTTGTTTGCATGGTTTCGCTCTTCTAAGTGACGCTCTCTGAAAGTTCAGTCTCTTGCATTTTCATCCAAAATTTCATCTAGAAAGTTACATAGGGCAGAATGTTAGCGGCGGCCTCATTGATTCCAAGGGCATGTGTACTTAAAATGTTGGTAGCTGCTTCTCAGCTGTCATCTGCTGGTATCACACCAGTTTCTGTCCCCGCTGTCAATGGGGAAGAGTGTTTAGCAACACGCAGTGCCAAAAATGTTCAATTTTGCCCATTTGATGTTACTCTTAGACTAGAAAAAAACCAAATTCAGTGGCCCTAGTAATACTGCAAGAAACCTATTGTACATGTTACTAGTATTTAAACGGGTCTGAGGAGGTAATGCTAAAACACACATGTTTATGCGTTTGAAAAATTATCTTTATTTATTCTTCATATAGGAGAACAGATACATTTTATATTTGACCCTTTATAACCATTGTTTTATGGAGAGAGGCGGAAAGCTCTGGATGTGCCTTACTTTGCGTTAGTTAGGTGGGGCCTTAGCAAACCTCTCCGTCTATTTTGTGCCTCTGTTTCCTCCTCTCTTTTTCTGACAAAGAAGGTTGAATGGTATGAGCCTGAAGACCCACCATTTCGTTTCTCTTTCTTGCATTTTAAGGCAAAATTGGGTCGTCGGGAGTAAGTTTCAGATGACAGAACGTATCATTGTATGCTTTTGTGCTCCGATACCGGTAACTTGCTGTCAACGGGCCAAGAGTGCCCCCAGAGAAAGAGTTATCCAGAAATATGCACTGTCTGGCGTGTGAGTAAAGGACATGGGGACAGAAACAAAGCTGACACTCGCACGGCAGTCCAGACGTTTACGTCAGATGTCGTAGGTTGTGGACTGATCTCTGTCCTCTCTCATCTGTTTGCGTATCTCATCTGTTTGCATATCCCTGTGAATGCCGCTATACTGTTTCCTATTTCCCCTTAGACTTTGATTACAGGAGCTCACGGTTAGCACCAAAAGCCATTTTCTATCATTGCACTATTTCCGTGATGTTGAGTGTGTGAGAGCCTGCCTTCGTGACCCACCCGGAGCTCCCCTTACTACCCCACCTTGCTCCGTGCTGGTTTGTTTTCCTTCGGGCCCTTCCGGACGTCATCTCTGTGCTGGGATTTAATCTGGCACATCATTAAATGCCACCTTCTTGTGTTTCTCAAGGTCAATTTGATTGACTCCAGTTTTTCCAGCTGCTAGCCAGCTTGAGTGCGTTCATGCTTTATCTGGGGTGAATCCTATCAGTAGCAGAGCCGGGAAGGTACCGCAGCATATTGGCGCCTCACGGGAGGTTCTCGAAACGATCCAAAGTTTTTTGTTGCGGCAAAAGCTCACTCAGAAGTCTCTGGGCCGTTTGGCTCAGCGCTGGCTCGCCTGTGCCAGGGCTCTGCGGGCATTCTCAGCTTGGCTCTGAAGATGGAGTTCATGCCTCCTTCCCTGACTTGTTCTTCCCTGCCCGGTCTTGCTATTCCTGCCTTCACGGCCCATTCTAGAATTGCTGCGTTCCAGAGCGTGCATGTCTGCCTCCGAGCCAGTGGACCATTATTCTCATGCTCACCGTGGGGCATCTGACAGCTGCTCTGCATTGAGTCCCCGTCATCTGCTGGGTCCTGGGCAAGGCACTTCAATGCCCCTGTTCAGGAGATGCAGAAGCCTGGTTTTTCTCCAGGCTACAGAAGAGCCAATGGAGGGCGCAGGGGTGAAGGGATCCTCCCAGACTCACCCAGCTGATGAGCACAGAGGCAGGCTCCTGGCACAGTCGGTCCATTTGGCCTCCAATCCCAAAGTCTGTCTACCCCACAGCATGGCTTTTCTACCAGTTTTGGCATCATGCATGTTCCTTACCTCTCAGGCTTTGCTTTCAGAATTGTTCGATGCTATTTGAAGGATTAATTTCAGGATTAACCCTGTTCTTCAGAGAAAGCAACACTTATGTGCCTAACTGTCCTAGGCAATCCCTTTTCATGCATGGCATCCTTTATAGAGTTCTCAAACCATTTTTGGGGGGATCTCGCTATTTCATAAAATAATAGCTTAAATGAAAACACATTCTATATGGAATTCTGTTAAGAGCCTGTATGTAATTAAGACTACTAATAATTATTTCATGGGAAAATGCCCCCCTGCTGAGATGTTTAGGATGCTCAAAAGTTAGTAACATGAATTGAAAACAATGAAAATCAGATAACATGGACAATATAGAAGTAAACTACCCTCTTAAACGGCCAATCCATTCAGCATAATTTAAAAAGTAGAGAGAGTCGGGAGGCCCATCAGTCCCCAGTCATATCTCAGTAAATCATCTCTGGAACTGGGGTTCATGGCTATGTCTTTAGCAGCCGTCGTGTGAGGATGTGACCTACTGCATTCACATCCTTCAGTGGATTACACACTAGATCTAAGACAAGCACCTGATTTTTCTTGGGTATTTCAAGAAGCCCACACGACGGGCTGGCTGAGCAGATGACTTTCCTGTTTCCAGGATGGAGTGGGTTCCCTTTTGTTTGGCAGCACTGTCTCTGTGGGAGGACTCCATGCGAGTTCTCTACATTTAGGACACAGATAGATGTGTTTGAGTCCCTGCTCTGCTGTGTGGTTTCAGATTGCCTCTACTCAGTATTTATCCAGGGACGGTTTTGTGGCTGTGTTTATGGAGACGTGGCCTGTCCCGTTCTCCATCCTGAGATCTGAGGACCTCCAAGGGGGATTGCATGCAGTGAACAAGAGCTACAACAAGACTCGGGCAACCCAACGTAGAGCTCTTCTGGAAAGGCCTACGTGAGGCTCCTATTTCCGCTCTCCTCTCTCACCTTATTACCATTCCTGAGTTTGTAGATTCTTATAAAGTCCTGGTTCTGGGGAAGAAGCAGAGCGAATGGAGCCGAAGCAGGTGGGCCTGAGTTCCCTCTCCTGTAGTCAGTTGTGTGCAGGAAGAAAAGGGGTGGGGCCATGGCTGGGGGGCGTGGTTTGAAAGGGCAGGGGAGGCAAGCCCACCTCATGTATGGCAGGCCCTTACCTTATTGCTTATTATGTAAGAGAGTTCACATATGGGGGCTGCCCTTTGGTGAACTATGAGGCCCAATGAATGTTCTGAAGCTCTAGCATCTACTGGAGATTGAGGTAACTGATGAGTTGGGCAGAAGTAGCCTGGCCTGGGAAGAGGGGCTGATGGCCTTCTGTTGGCGTTCTTATGTGACCCACTCTCGAATCCTCAGAATGTGGCTTGGATCTGTTCCCCTATCATAAGGGAAGAGTGACTCAACCATGTTTAGTTTGGTGAGAAGCTTTGGTCCCCAAGGAAGACTTCAAGCCCATGCTTCTCTGACTTGTGTTTTTATTTGGCTTAGACCTCAGGTCTTCCTAGAGGTTGGGTAGGAGGACGTGCTCTTGGCCAGGAGAAGGCAACAGGGATCCAACTCAGCTGCTCTTGTTTTCTCATGGGTATGTTAGCCGAGATTCCCCAGAGGTCCAGGAAAGGCAGACTGGGTGGTCTTGAGGTGGCTCCTGGGCAGATGTCCCTTCGTGGGGCACGTCACCTCCAGCTGATGACCACTGCTGTAAAGGGTGCGGTGTGCTAATGGAGAAGCGTACAAGCAGATACACCCTATGACCTTGAGTGAATTTCTTAACTTCTCCAACGATGGTTCTTTCATCTATAAAGTCCAAATAATAATATTTATGCCAGGAGACATAAGTGCCTCTATTAAACGCATTGACCATATGCATGTATAATCTTTAATGCATTGCTGAGGGTAGATTGAGTATTCAATTAAATTTTATCTGCTGCTATTAATAACAATAATAATAATTTCTTATTCATACATGAGGGTACGAGTGATGCTTATTCTTCTTAACCTCTCCAAGTGGCTTCAAGAGTTGCTGTAGGGAGGATGTTTATCAGCATGATTCAAATGGGGCTGCAGTGAATTCTTTCTCCGTCTTCCTGTGTCTGGACTCCTACATTTTATTAGATGTGTATTTAGTTTGTTGATTAGTATTTCCCAGTGAAGCTCATATTAGCACTCAACTGTCATTTGAAAAGCCATCTTAATTATTTATGAGATTGCTTTTTCTTTTGTATTTACTAAGAAATACACTTTGCATATATTTAGGAAAGATGATTAAGGGATCAGTCATCAGGAACAGCGAGCGATGGCTTATACCAAAATGGTTATTGAGAAAGCAGGGAGATGAGGGGTAAAAAGAAAAGATTTATTAGTCAGAGGTAATGGGATATGCATGTGTTAGGGAGAGCGCATGCCCGGTTCATTGTAACCACACAGTCTGATGCTGGCGAGACTGAAGTGTCATAATTATTCCGGTTTTCAATAGATTTGATACTGGGGCTATTTATCTCGTTGGAGGGAAGGCATGTGGAAAGCTGATGGTATTATGTCATTGATAAGCTTTGGAAATAATGATTTTAGTAGTGTTTTCAGATACGGAGGATTTGGTATCAACCAATGTGTTAGGCACATGGGTTCGACACTTCACTTTGCTCTGCTTTTAAGAGACACCAGCACCCTATGTTTTCATGACATGATACTGGGAGTGATGGGTCAGGATGCTGAGTTATCAGTTGCGTGCACTCCTAGGGACCCTGGAGAAATTCAGGTCCTGTTAGGCTCCCTCAAAGGTCCTTTACGATCTGGTGGACTTTTGGCGTTTGTGGGCATTTCCCCTTTCTTAATAAAAGCTGAAATCCCTTAACTTGACTTTGCCTTAGGTATGATGCCTTCTTTTATGTTGCATGTGTGTGTCCGGGGGAGCGAGCAGCCTTTGGGGCAGGTAATTTACAAGCTCGATGCCTGTCTGAGCGGGTGACTTGGCTCGGGAAAGATGGCCGTCATTCACCACATCCCAAGTTACAGGGCTCATCCCCATTGTTTTGAATGATCTTTAGCTAAACCAAAAATATAAAAACTATTAATATTATGAACAGTTGTAGATTATTGGGAAAAATTCATCTTAAATCAGCTGCTGGATTGGTTCCTCATTTCTTAGCTTTAAAAAATTGTTTTTATGTATTAGTATTGGATTTTCAATAAATAAAGTGTGGTATAAATAAGTCTGCGAACCAGCAAGAACTATATAAACCACTTGCTTAAATCAATAAGCATGCGTACACACACACACACACACACACACACACACACACACACACGAAGGTGAAGACAAAGTTCTAGAGTTCTCCCTTAGGGCATTTCCTTTTTCAGACTGTCATGGTGTGGTCATTTCCTACAGATGGGATTAGGTATTCATATGTGTCTCTCTACAAGGCATAATGCTTAGCATTTAGCAATGAGATATCCATGTTGTATGTTACACCGATTTTGCAGGTGAGGCATTGGAGGCTGGTGGGGGTGAAAAGGCTTGCCTGAGCTCACCCAGCTTCAAATATGAAGCCATATTTGCCTCACCCCAAAGCCGTAGTGTCTACTAATCCCAAATCCCTGGTTGCGTTATGTCAAAAGACTGGCCTCTCTTCTTGAAAGATGTAGCCAAAGATTGTATTCATAGAGGTTTGTGTGTTTCTATGTGAGCGTTTTTTTGTTCATGTAACAAGGGTGCTGATTCCCCAGGAAAGAGAACTTCTGGGTGCCTTTTGGTAATCTGATGGAGCTGATGAACCTCCCCTCACCAAAGGAAGCTCATTCCTCCCCTGTCCTTCCCAGACTCACTTCATGCGGTGTACAGAGTGTTTACTGTTCTATTCGAGTTGCGTCTTTGACCTTTCTTGTCACAGGCTCAGGAAAGATTCTTTATCAGATAATAAATTATGCATCCTCCTCCTTGACATAATAGGCTGCTAAGATATTCTGAATGGTCTGTATCTCCAGAACGTCCCACACTTGTGCTTGGTCCTATCCTCAAAGTTTTTTGTTTCATTTCTCATTCCAAAAATTTTGCATTGATGTAGTCGTGGGTGTTACTCATTGTTCTTTGATCACTGTCTGTGTGTCTTTGTTTTGTGTTCTTTTTTCCCCTCCTGGCCACTGCTCTCAGACTTGAACTGAGTCGTTCACACTTATATCCACTGTCACCTTTGTAGGACGGGGTCTGTGATTAACCATGGAGTTTTAAAGAGTGGAGTTGAACATAAGTGGCTAGATCCAAACCATCGCTCCCAATCATGTGAAACCCAAAGCAGATGCATCCTTTCACTAATATGGGGTCCCCGGAGTTCTTATTAAGCAATTTTGACATAGTTTGAAGAGACAGATTTCATCTTGAGATGGTGTTCAGCCGCTGGCTCAAAGGCCTCCTTCTGGCCACTAGGCATTTAGACTCTTCGTTACTTAAGAGGAAAAAAAACATGCTTGAGACCGGCTTTCACAAGTATGACCCGACCCGACATCGCAGGTGTTAGATTAAACAGAGATGAGAAACAACGAAGCCTCCTACACAAGGGCAAATACGGAAGTACAAGTGTAGACGAGGCACCCAGTCTCAGAGTGGAGCAGCCCAGCCTGTAATAAATCAGGATTTGCTTTAAGTGTATATTTAAAATAGACTGATTTTTAATTTACAGGGAGGCAGCCCAGTGGGGTAAAGGGAATCCTAGCTTTGGAGTCTATACAGGCTAGGGAATGTATCCAAGTTTGAGGACCTGCTCACTGAGTATATCCCTGGGCAAGTGGTTACGTCCTTGAGGGCTCTTGGTCATGGTAAGGATGAAGTGGAATAACACGTCACGCGATCTTGTGATGTACATGATAGTAAACCTGTATTTGGTCTTACTCCTGTTTCTGGAGGAGCTCCTAAAAGCCTTGGACTTCCCCAAGTGAGGAGAGCCACAGACATGTCTTTTGTTATGTTAAGGAGGTGGGTTCTGGACCCCACCCAAAGACAGGAGCCTGTTTCCAGTGGAGCCAACAGTGTGATTACAGGGCTGGAATTTCTAGTCCCACCTGGAGCCCCAGGATGCAGAGAGGGCCAGAGACCAAGTTCGGTCATCAGTGGCCAGCGACTTAATCAGTCATGCCTGTGTAATGAGCCCTTTGTAAAAACCCAGAAAGGAGAGGGTTCAGAAGGCTTCTGGGTTGGAGATCCTGGAGAAGGTGCCCCTGGGGAGGGCAAGGAAGCTTGTGACCTTCCTCACTACCTTGCCCTCTGTGTCTTTCCTGTATGGCTATTTCTGAGTTACATCATTTTATAAGGAATCGGTCATCTAGTGAGTAAAATGTTCACAGTTCCATGAGCCACTCTAGTAAACCAGTCAAACCCAGAGTGGGAATTGTGGGAACCTCTGATTATAGTTGGTCAGTCTGAGGGACAGGTAATAACCTAGACTTGGTGACTGGAGTCTGAAGTCCAAGGAGGGGGTTGTGGGAACTGCCAGTCTGTAGCCCATTGGTCACAAGCACAGGTGACAGCCTGGGGCGGAGGCAGTCTTGTCCCACTGAACCCCTAACCGGTGGGATCCGATGTGACCTCCAGGTAGATGGTGTCAGAATCGAGTCGAATTCTTGGACACCCTCCTGCTGTAGGAGAACTGTTGGTTGGGGTGGGGACCCCTTCCCCCGCGCCACGTTGGAGATTGGGTCTCAGAAGACACATCCTCTCTTGTACAGAATGTGGCACATAGTAAAGCTCAGGAAACAGTACTTGCTGGACAGGCCGACTTGTTCATCATTTCCCTAAATTAGTCAAATATTCCCAGAAATCTTGTTGGAAAATATATTTCCTTTTTACCTTTTTTTTTTTTTTTTAATTAAATGACCAGAGTGTGAGGACGCAGCCAAGCCCACCTTCCTCTTCCCATCAGTGTGTCAGTCGGTACTCAGGTGAGCTACAGTGAGGAACAGCCCCTCCTTCCATCCCTAGGTGGGGAGAGGTGACTGTCCGTGTCCCTGGTGCCGACAGTGTGCAGCTGGCCGGCTTTTCGCAAGGCTGGTGTTACTGAGGGAGAAAAATCAACCCTGTGTTCCCCGGGGACTCACGTGGAGCCGGTCTCTCCACTGAGTCGAGGATGCAGGTGTGACTAGATATTGAAGACCCTAAAACAGGAAGTCTCCGAGGTGTTCGCAGTGTTTTAAAAATCCGTCCACAGATTCTCTGATAGATACTCTTCTTAGGAGGCGGAGCCTAACTCTCCTCCCCTTGAAGGTGGGCTGTACTTAGCGATACACTAAATGACTAGCGTGTGGCAGAGACGATGGAGTGGGACACCCAGGAGGGGTCAGAAGAGGCGTGCGGCTTCCTCCTAGCCCACCGTCCTGCATTACTCCCTCTGCGGGAAGCCAGCCGCCGTGTTGTGAGGACGCCCAGGTGTCCCTGTGGAGGGCCCCACGAGACAAGGAACTGAGCCCTTCGGCCAGGAGCCTCCTGAGTGAGCCCTCTGGGAATCCTGCAGCCTCGTCAAGCCTGCAGGTGACTTCCGGCCGACGGATTGACAGCAACCTCATGAAACGTCTTGACTCAGGTTCCTGACCCCACAGGGGCTTGGTGAGGTGACAAATGCTTACTGGTTAAAGCCACTGTGCTTTGGGGATATGTGTTATGTAGCGGTGGTCACACGCATGAGGCTCATGCTCCAAGGGGAGAAGCCGGACCGTGAGTTCAGAGGGCAAGACGTGATTGCTTCCAAATGCAAGGGACCCTGAGTTCTTACAGGATCGTCAGCTGTCCAGGTCAACTCGTTTGACCTCTTGCCAGTGTGCGCGCCGCTCACACAGCGTCCCTGAGCAGAGATCTGGCGGCCTTGGCTTATTCTCTCCCGGCGACGGGGAGGCCCCTCCCTCCAGGCAGCACCTCTCAGTTACAGAGGCCTGTCATATATTGAAGGCATCGTCTTTCTTGGAGCGTGTCCTGCCCACCGGCCCTGGTCCTGCGCGCCCCCTCCCCCCACCCGCACCGAGTCTCCCTGGGCCGCCTTCTCATCAGAATCCGCCCAACACCTGCATCTCTCAAATTCCTGGAATAATAAATCAAAAGTATTGAGGACATCGGGTTACTAACAGTTGGCCGTCAGGCTGGCCCCTCTCCTCACTCCGCAGCCTCCGCCCCCTTTTATTATTGGGGTCTGGGGTGCACATGGCAAGGCTTGGCAGCGGGGGGAGCCCCATCCAGTCCGGCATCCTGTTCCAGGCAGCAGATGCGGAGCCCAGACCCGCTTCGCCTTCCTCGGAGTTAATGAATCAGCGTGAATGAAGAGCACAGTCTCCTCTAAGTGACTGCGGAGCCCTGGGCTCATTTACCCGCAGTTCTCAGAGTCTAATTGTTCCGACTACAATGTGATCTGTAAACTGGGTAGCTGGGAGAGACTTCAATGCGTCTTTGTAATGGCTTTGTTGTTGTTTATTGAGAGGGACTAATTAACTTTGATTATTGCACTAATATTGTGGCACTTTGACAGCCTTTCAGATTTATGACTCTGGGAAAATAAACAAATGAAATGCAGGTGCTGGAGCAGAAAGAATAAGTTATTACTGAACTTTAATTACTTGGAATGTGTAGCCAGGAGAGAATTAGTTGATGAATTACAGGATGCTTAAAACCTACATCAACTTGTGAGCAACGTGAAGACAAAACCGGAAAGGGGGCTGGGAGGGTCCTGTTTTCAAGGCCGGGAAGGAGAAGCCATGTCTGTAATGGTCTCAGGAGTGATTCATTGATCAGTCCCTGTGGCTTCCTGTGCCTGGAAACGTGCCCCCTGCCTACTCAGAGCCCTTTCCCTGCCTGGTGCCTACAGCATCACAAGAGAACCTGTTTGAAATGCAAATTCTTGGGCCTCACCCCAAGACCCCAAGGGATCGGACTTTCTGGAGATGGGGCCCAGCAGTCTGGGTTTTGTGTTGTTTTTTTTTTCTTTTCTTTTTTTTTTTTAATTTTTGAGAGACAGAGACAGTGCGAGCAGGGGAGGATCAGAGAGAGAGGGAGACACAGAATCTGAACCAGGCTCCAGGCTCTGAGCTGTCAGCACAGAGCCTGAGCGGGACTCAGAACCCACGAACCGGAGATCATGACGTGAGCCGAAGCGTGATGCTTAACCGGCTGAGCCACCCAGTCGCCCCCGAGCAGTCTGTGTTTTGAAGTCTCTCCAGGAGATTCTGATTCACGAAACAGTTGAGGAGCCACCCTCTACAATTCTGAGGCCGCTTGAGTGATTGGTTGTTTTTTTGGATTTATTTATTTATTTATGGTAATGAAAGGTCAGGGGCAGAGTTTTATCTTTGCTTACAAAAATCAGATGTTCTCACATGTAGTTCCCCAAATAGACCAAAGATTTTCAGACTGTGTTTTCAGTGGTACAAATATTTATGAAATGATCTACGATGCATTTCGTATAGTGGGCGATAGAAAGCAGTTTGGACTGTTGTCATTACTTACCATCAAGGGCTTCACCAGTGAGGGCCGGTTTCCCAAGTGTAACCCAGGCCTGAACCCAGGGCGCGTGGGAGGAAGGGGATGTGGAGGACTCCTGGGCAGAGGCTTTGAGGAGGGAGCTGCGGGCAGGCTGCAGTGGGCCGAGGTGGTGGGGGCACGGTCCAGGGCGAGGCGGACGATGTGCAGAGGGGCTGTGGGGAATGGCCAGGTTAGGACGCGGGGTTGGGGGGGAGGCTGCAAGCTGCTGTTTGAAGCCAGGTCGTTCGGGACTCCTGGGGGACGTTCTCCCAGGGGAATGGGCTTGATTCTCAGGTGGTGGCAGCCATGGAAGAACCCATGCGGTGTGGTGCCGTCCATCCCCAGTGGTGCGGAAAGGTCGGTGCTCAGGCCGAAAGAGGGGCACCGTTAGCCTTGCTCCCGAGAAGCGGGGCCACAGTGGCAGCTGTGATCTTTTCTGGCTCCCAGAATATGCTTGCTTACTTCCTGACGCTCAAAGAATGTGTTTAAGTCTGTCAGCTGGGGCACCCGGGTGGCCCAGTGGGTTGAGCGCCCAACTTCGGCTCAGGTCATAATCTCATGGTTTGTGAATTCAAGCTCCGCGTCGGGCTCTGTGCTGACAGCTCAGAGCTGTCAGCTGTTTTGGGTTCTGTGTTTCCCTCTCTCTCTCTCTGCCCCTCCCCCACTTGCTCTCTGTCTCTCTCTCTCTCAAAAATAAACATTAAAAAAATGTTAAATCCATCAACCAAGTCCTTGCTGAAGGATAAAAATAATCGTCCCTTCCAATGTCGCCTGCTCTGAGAACCTTTAACACATTATGGAGGGAAATAGCCCTTACTCTTCAGAAACTCCAAGAAAACGGGGAGAAACGGGTTTACTCATCTGCAGCCCTCTCTCAGGGGTGGGGTGGTCAGGCGTGTTATTGGGAGCCGAAGGAGGAGCTCGTAATAATTCTACCGGGAGAGCAGCTTAAGTAACCTGTGAAGTCTGAGCAACCTCCTATGAGCACTTTATTCCAGAAATGCGCCCCTGAGCGGGGCCGCCTGTGGGTGGCCGGCCGGGCGGCGCTCCATATAGAAGGGACAGGTCTGGCCTCTGATGGGGCACGTTTGAGCCTCACGCTGGCCTTAGTCCCTATAGTTTGGGGGCGTCTCCTGTTAGCACTTTTCCTTTAAAAGGTGCCGCGTCCCCTCAGCCAGCTTCCTGCCCAAGACTGTCCGTGGTTCCTGGACAGGTGCGCATGTGGCCGGAACTCCAGATCTTTTGTGTTTATTCCAGAGACCCTTCCTTTCATACTGTTTGTCCTGCTGTCTGGAACCTTCCGATCTCCCTCTGATGGACAGTGAGGAGTAGGCGTGCCTCCCAGTGTTAGATTGAGCCAGACCCTCTCACAAGGCAAATCTGCCCAGGAAGCCATTGGGAAATAGATAGCGGTCATTTTATAATGGCATTTGTTTGGGATGGTTCGCAGCTTGCCCTGACTACAAACACGGAGGCCTGAGAGCTGGTGCAGAGTTTGTTTCTGGCGCTGGGTAACTCCGCATTCCTGGCGGAAGCGCTGGGGCCCTTGGCAGTGATGTCGGTGATTGTAGTTGTGTTACGGGCTCGAGCCGCTGTCTGTGGTGCCCCCGCAGACGGTTTTGGGTAGACCTCAAAGAAGAGCAGACATGATTCTACACTACTTCACAGTGGATGTTAAAACTAGAGTTCTTCTCAGTCATGTGTGTATGACCCACTGGGTTTTGCATGGTTCTCTCAGCCATTACTTTTAGGGAGTACAGCAAAGATGTGAGCCATTTCATACAAGAGTAGCATAATGAGAAATTCAGGTATGAGTTAGTGAAGCTCTTTGTCTTTTTAGAGATAATTATGAATTCACAGATCACCTTTGGGCGTGCTTTTTTATAAAATGGTAGATTTTAGGATTGGAAAGTACTTTCTGCCTCTCCTGCCCCCACCTTGACAGATGGGAACACTGAGGCCCAGAGAGGGTAATCGACCAGTCTCATGTTACTTAGGTAATTATGCCTTCTTTCTTTCACTTTTTTCCCTCATTTTATGTATTTTAGAGAGAAAGACACACAAGTAGGGGGAGAGGGGCTTAGGGAGAGAGAGGGAGAATCCCAAGCAGGCTCTGCGCTCAGCACAGAGCCCGATGTGGGGCTTGATCCTACCACCCCAGGAACATGACCCGACCTGAAATCAAGAGTCAGACGCTCAACCGACTGAGCCACCCAGGCGCCCCCCCCCCCATTGTGCCTTCTTTTGAGACATTGTCATGCTGTCCACTTATCTGTTGTGAAACACACACACACACACACACACACACACACACACACACACACGTTTTTGAAAAGAGCATACAGTTGCCTGTAGGACAGGAATCTAAGGACCTGACAATGCTCAGTTGGGTGATTTAGCCCTTGTTATTTTTATGAGAATGACAGCAATGATAACGGAAGCCAGATTGTGTGCTGTTCACTGTCCAAAACGTTTTAAGTCCTTCGTTCAGCTCATCTTTCTGACAACCCTGTTGGGTAGCCACTGTTAGGAATCCTGTTTTCAGATGAGGATATGAGGCACAGAGATGTTTAGGACCTCGCCCAAGCTCACACAGCATATGAGCAGCAGAGGTGAAATGCTGCAGGAAGACAGAAGCCTCACCTGTTTTATTCTTCTCTGTGTCGCCCCAGGGCGTAGCTCAGTGCCTGGCCAGTGGGAGGGGCGTGGGCATGTTTGTGGACTGAATGGCGGAGGGTGCAGTCGGGCGGACAGTTGGGCCCCGGCGGTTAGCGCCCAGGCAGCAGCGTCCCGTCCCTGTGGGAAGGGATGGTTCGGTTGGTTGGTTTTTGGAAACCAGACCCGCGGAAGGTAGAATAGCCAGAGTTCTCTGAAGTGTAGAGCTCCGCACTTTGGCTCTCACGTCAGTGCCGCTCTGGTTCCCCCAGGTCCTCAGCTGCCTGGTCGCCCGTTAAAGAAGGACTTGGTATTTAGGGGACACCGTGTGAAGCATGTGGCAATTCCAGTTCTTTGAAAATGACAAATCCCGATGCGGGACATCTCCGGTACCCCGCCTCCCCGGCCGGCCTGGAGCCCTGGGAGCTGGCTGCGGTGAGGACTGGACTCCTCAGTCAGCTCGATTTCGAAGGCCAGGAAGATGGACCGTTGAGGTGGAGAGGGCGGCTCTGAGCGGAGAGGGGTCTGTGTGGAAGGCCGGGGCATGGATCCAGGAGACTTCCGGTCTTTTCTCGAGAGATCAGTAACTGCTCATAAAAAGAGGCCTCGGATGATGCTGGGCTTTTGGAAGTCAACGTGAGAACCTTCTCGCTTCCTGTTCCTTAGGTCAGAGAACAAGTTTTGGCTGGCTGTGCTTCTGACGTCCCTTTCCCTTTCAGATGATGTAGATAATACTGAATCAGGTATTTGGGACGATGTTGAATCAGGACAGTCCGGCTGTCAAAGTAAATGTGTACCGAAAGAGAATTAAGGAGAGAGAGCGAGAGAGACAGAGACAGAGACATCTGGGGGTTGGGGGGAAGAGACATATGGAGACAGACACACCCCCACACACACACAGATCAACTCCTACGGAAGGGACGGAGATCAGGACACAAAGACACAGAGAGACGGAGAGAAGGAGAGAGGGAGAGACAGAGAACACCTCCCAGGAGTGTTTCTTGTGGACCTTCTGGTGCCGGCCTCTGCACGATGGGTTTGATCACGGTGTTCAGCGCCCTCTGATCATTTCTTGCTTAGAAAGGAGGAAATTAGAATTGTTGAGCTATGATTTGTTTTAATCAGAAAGAAATTGTCTCACATAAATCTCCTCGTGAGTGCTGGAAAAGCCCTAAAGCGGCCAGGAAAAAAAAATATCAATACTTTGCAAAGGAGGAATGATTGTTGCAATTCGGGGCTTAATTGACTTTAAGCCTTAATGAAGCCCCGGCCAGCGCGGCTGCACATGCTCCGTGGTTGGACTCGGCGGTGAAATCCACGCCCGGAGAGGAGGAATTTGGGGTGGTTATTTGGTTCTTTGCTATTGAGGCAGTTTTCTAATGGAGTGAGGCTACTTCATACCAGATAGTAATTTTTTTTCTATGAAGAATAAATTTTTTTTCTAACAACCGTATTTATTTTAAATTACAGGTTTTTCTATTGGATATATTCATTTATGTTAGATTATCGCTCCCCAGGTGACATTTCACTGATGCTGTATAATTAAATATAGATTTAAAAAAAAAGATAGTCTATATTTTAAATTTATAAGCGGACAAGCTGGCGGTTTCTAAGGGCTTTATTTAGGAGGAGGAAACAGCTCACCTGATCCAGGTGCTGGTGGTTGGAAAGGTTTCCTTTGGCTTTGGCGCGTCCCTGTTCAGCGCTAGGCACCTTCTTGGGAGGGAATGCTGAAACTCTCTTCACCGGTCTGAGAGGATCGATCTGTGAGCTGCGGACTTGAGATTCAGTCTGCCTGAGCGTGACCCTCTTTCTGCCATTCGCGAGCCAGCTGACCCTCACTTCCTGTTGCCCCTGTTTCTTCATCTGTGACATGGGAGTGGGACAGTACCCAAATCAGAAGGGTGTGAGGATCAGCCGAGGGCTTGCCCAAGAAGGGCTTAGAGGGACGCCTGGGTGCCCAGCAAGTGCTGGCAAAGATTGAACAAAAAGGCCGTTGGGAGCCCCTGTGTGGTGTGGCCTCTGCCCACCTGTCTCAGTTCATCCCTCACCGTTGTCTCTTCCTTGTCTCACTGTATCCGACTCACTGCTCCTCCTCAACTACATAGTCTTCTTGCGTCTCAGCCCAGAATGGTTCCTGTGCCTGGAAGGACCTTGGCCAGGCTCTTCCACCCAGCCAGCACCTGCACATCCCGCGGGTCCCCTCCCGTGGGTGTCCTTCCCACAAGACTTTCCTGGACCGCTCTGCCCTCTCTGCTGGCCGCCCCTCCTCCCTCCGTCCCTTCGGCAAATGCTTAGCAGAACCTTTCTCTGAGTCAGGTACCGAATTCAGCGCCAGCGATATGGCAGCGGCTGAGGAAGCAGTCTCCTGCCTCCAGGGAGCTTACGGTCCATGCTTTGGTTATGCACTGGTGACCAGACGTGTTCTTACTTACCAGATGCCTGGCATCCCACTAGACTCTGGGCTTATGTGGATACATAAGATGTCACCCTTGCCCTTGAGGAGTATGGGTGTGTTGACAAATTAATAATAATAATATAAACTGTGGTGGGTGTGTTTGTACGTGGGTGGGTGGGGAGGAGGAGAGCAAGACTTGGTTTATGGTGTGGGAGCAGATAACAGTGCCTGTGTTTCTCACCGCTCTGGATGGCGTAGGACTGGCTGGTTGGAAGTACGCACCTTTTCCTTTGGCCCTAGCCAGCTAGTTAACGGCTGCAAACACAGGTTTTGGAATCCGCCCAACTTAGGTAGGACCCCTGGCTCTGCCGTGTCCTGGCAGCGTGTGACCTCAGTCAAGGTGCTCCTCTGAGTACCTCTTGATCTGACTGTGGAAAGTGGGGCTGTTCCGTCCCCCAGTGCTAGGATGCTCCCCGGGATTAGATGAGATCCAGCCACGGCCCAGGCTCGGTAACCGGCCAGGTCCCGCTCTCGGATGGAGAGCCTCTGGTATCACCTCCCCATGCCTTGCGCGCTGTGGGTTCTCAGCCCGGAAGGCACCCCTGCCTAACCGCCTTCCCACCAGCAGCCCCGGTGCCCACGAGGGGCCAGCCTCCCGAGGACCCGCAGGGTCGTGAGGTCCCGCAGGAGCCAGAAACCGCCTCACACGCTCGCTGTTACTCCCTGCGAGCATTGCCGAAAGGAGGGGCTGCCAGGACCCCCAAGGGTCAGCCGCACGTCCAGCGAGAGGTAGGAGAGGTCTTCTGAAGTCTTCGGAGAAGCGGTTTCGTGTCTGGATTCCGTGGCCGGGAGAGGCCACGGCCGGATGCCCCTACCCACCAGGTCTGTGTTCAGCTGTCACCGACATTGACCTCATAGCCGCACGTCCCCCTTCTCCCTAGCAAGGGCCCTGCTGCAGAAATAGTCGTGGACTTGGTAACTTACAGCCGTAAGGATTTTGTGATTCGTGGAGGATTCATATCTGAAAGAAAATGGATGGATTACAAATATTAAACAGCTCAGCTGGTGCCCGCATGATGAATCGTCGAGATCTCTTTTTTCCCTTCTTCATGCTATAAACATATGGCATGAATTTTCTGCTCTCATTACAGATGCCGAGAGAAGGCAAAGACAAATATTTATATTACATTCATGTTTTACAGTAAAAACACTGTTCGGTTTGTTTATACAGTTCCACTGTTACAGTTTTTATGGTGGGTAATGAAACCGCTGTAAAACCGAGCCCGGGGTATATAGCAGACGCGATAAAGCCCTAATATTCAGGGAGACACCCTGGATGGAACCGTTGATGTCACGTGCACGGAGTCAACAACTGACTTACGGGTTAGGACAGGCCACGCTCTGCCGTAATAACAAACAACCTCACCGTCTCCAGGGCTCACGAGAACAAAGGTTTATTTCTTGCTCCAACTGCCTTTCTGTCACGGGTCGCTTGGGCGGCTATTAGATGGGGAGCTTGAGGACCAGCCGAGTAGCCTGCATTGCCGGACGGTGTGATGGAGGAAGAGAATGGCACGAGGACCCCGTGGACTGCTCCTCACGTTGATGCTCGGAAGGTGACACTGTCACATGTGCTCACGTTCCACTGGCCAAAGCAAGGCCATTGGCCACACGAGGCTTCAAGAGTCAGGAGGGTGCACGCCCACCATGGGAGCAGGAGGAGGTGAAGAGCTGGGGCATCAGAGGGCAGCCCTAAGGACCCCCTTCCGTGGCTCCTTCAAGCCTGTCTGTAGTTATTTAACCGACACTCCACTTTTGATGCAACCTTGAATTGGAAGGGAACGGGGAAGGTACTTTCAAAGACCCCCCTGCCAGCCATACCCAAACTCCTTAAAATTGATGATTCTGTCCTCGTTTTATGATGATCTGGATAGAAAGGATCCATGACTGTCCCCAGAAACAAATTTCCAGGCCGCTAGACTTTTTCAGGTTGAGCTGTGATTTTGGTTTTCTCCCACCCTCCCTCCCTCCCTCATGTCCCTCGTTCCTTTCTTGCTTTGCTGCCTTCTCATTCCTTTTCCTTTCCTTTTCTTTTTTCTCTCTCTTTTTTCCTTCTTCCCTTCATAAATTTATGTCTGGAAGCTCATCAATGGACTGCACTCCTTCAAGATGTATTACCATCAAGTGGTTTGCACTGCCGCCAGAGAGTAGGCCTAAAGTACGGGGGAGGGCCGTACATTCAAAGGAGGCAAAAAGCCTAAATTATGAAAACAACCCAAGTGACTTTTAATGGTTCCTAGAGCCAGGCTGTTCTGTGTGGGAGCCACTGGCCACATGTGGCAATTGGGTACTTGAAATGTGCCTGGTCCAGATTGAAATGATTGGTGAGAGTCAAACAAAATACCCGTCAGATTTTGAAGACTTAGTATAAAAATAATGTAAAATACTTTATTAACATTTTTTATGTTGCATCTGTGCTAGAGTGACATTTTAGATATACTAGGTTAAATAAGATGTTAGTAGAGTTCATTTCATCTGCTTCTTTTTACCTTTTTGCTAGAAAATTTAAATTATACACGTGAGCTGCATTATTTCTACTAAACAGCGCTGATCCAAAGGGCAAGCATTGGGGAGAAAAAAAAGTATGATCTGCTGTCTTTCTCACAAATTGCTAATTGTGAGAACTCACAGTTTCACCTGGCAATTTATATCCTTTGAGCTGTTGGAATTTTCTACTAGCGTTAGTCTTTCTTTTTTTTTTTTTAATTTGGTTTTTAATGTTTATTTATTTTAGAGAGAATGACAGAGTGTGAGCAGTAGAGGGGAGAGAGACGGGGAGACAACAGAATCTGAAGCAGGCTCCAGGCTCTGAGCTGTCAGCACAGAGCCCGATGTGGGGCTGAACCCATGAACCATCAGATCATGACCTGAACTGAAGTTGGATGCTTAATTGACTGAGCCACCCAGGTGCCCCTAGTATTGGTTTTTCTAAAAAAATTTAAACAAATTAAAAAATTTTTTTAATATTTATTTATTTTTGAGAGACAGAACACAAGGAAGGGAGGGGCAGGGAGACAGAGAGGCAAAGAATCTGAAGCAGGCTCCAGGCTCCAAGCTTTCAGCACAGAGCCCAACATGGGGCTCGAACCCACAAACTGTGAGATCATGACCTGAGCCGAAGCTGGATGTTTAACCAACTGAGCCACTCAGGTGCTCCTAAAAAGCTTTAGTTCAAAATAATTTTGGACTCTCCTAAAGTTGCAGAGACCAGCACAGAGCGTTTCTGGTTGTCCTTTGCTGGCTTCTCCTAATGGTCACATCTGACCCAGCCCAAGTTCAGTGATCGCATCCAGGAGACCGGCACCGGTCCAGTGTACAGGACTGTAAACTGTGGGTTTCATTCCTGCGTGGGCTCATTTGCGTGTGTGCCTGTCATTCCATGAAATATTCCCCCACATTCGTCACCACGCCCACACATTTCTGTGACCACCGCCCACAATCAGGGGACCGAACTATTCGCTCACTGCAGAAGGCTTTCCATTGTTATTCTTGGCGTTACTTCCTAACCAGGGCCGTTACTGAAGGTAGACCTTCGAGGCACTTCAGGAGCAAAAGATGCTTTTGGCTCCTGTTCAGTTGCCTGCTTATCCCGCCCTTAGCGCCCGGCGGAGTTATGCCAGGCTTCTGCAGGAGGAGTTGGCCAGACACAAAGAAGAGAAGCCTGCCCTCAGGGAACCCACAGTCCTTGGAAGATGAGTTCCGTTAGGAGGTGAGACCTGGTGGAATAGAAGTTGGTGCCCTCACCTGCCAAAGACAAGAGGGTGGCACTGCACCTCTTTTCCACGCATCGGGACCTAAGTCTCTGACCCTTTCTTGACCTCCCCGAGGGCGAGAGTGGCTCCTGTCACATCAGAAGACAGTTTCTTTCTCACAGGTTTTCAAGGAGAAAGGAAGGCTGTTCTCCCCAACAGCCATTTTGCGAGATCTATACACGTTCTGTGAAATTTGCACCAGATCTGACTCCTACAGTTTCAGATTTCTATTTATTTTTTCTCAAGGAAGAGCCTCACAAATTATACTTGGAAACCATGAAGATAGTTTTTTTTTGCGTCAGAAAGCTTTTTGAAATGACAAGGTTAACTAGGTGTTTGTTTCTATGGCTATTTAAGGTAGTCTGCTTTGATGTGTCGTAGGACTTGTATCCATTTCCTGTTGAGGTGGAAGGCAGCTCATCATAATTTTTAACGTGATGGGGGGCCATGGAGAAGCACCTGTCGGCGTTTTCTCCAGGCTAAACACCCCAGGGACCAGAGCCCTGCCTAGTAAATCTCTTCCCTGGCCCTTCCTGTTTCCCCACATCGTTTTTAAACGTATCGTGGAGATGCAGACACAGTGTCCCTTAGTTTCGCTTTGCCTGAGTAAGACTGCAGGACCATGTCACCAGTTCTATCGGTCATACATGAGTATGGCATGCGTCCTGTTCTATTAACCCAGGAGCACGTTTCCCCACCCTGTGAGGGATGGGGTCCTCCTGGTAGCACTTGTTCTACACTTAAGGATCTGTTAGGACTTAGGAAATCTCCCAGTAACGAAAAGGAGTTTTGAACATACATTTGGTGCCCGTGGGAGTCCCACGTGGGGGTGGACAAGAAATCCCATTTGTCTGATCCTCAGTTTCCACATGTGTGAAGGCACTAATAATGACGCATGTCACCTGATGTGTTGTGTTGCTATTAGAGCATCTACTATTTGGTCTAGAGGAAGGCACACTGGTGACAGTAAGCTGGATCTTTGTCCCCATGATTATCATGCCACTGTAATAAAAATAGGTAAAGTCTGTAAGCATAGGACCTGGCTCATGTGTTGATTATATTTCAGTGTCCTTCTCCTTTTTGTTGAATGAATGAGTGAGTGAATGGATGGATGGATGGATGAGTGCACTTGAATTCTCAGGTCGCAATGACTTCTTCTTGGAGGTTGAAGGAAACTGTAAATGACTGTAACAAGTAATGTAGAAGCAAATCAGAAAATAAATAAAACAATGTATGGAAGCTAGATGAATTTTTGTTATTTCCTTCCTTATTTTTTTTCTCAAAGTCATTTTTTGTATAATGTAAATGATTGGATTTAAACAGGTTTTTTGGTAGGTGTGAACGGGTTTCAGGGATTTAAATGAGGTGATGGGTGTTTCCCAGGCATTTCAGACCTCCTAGGGCTTCCATTTTCCATTAAGCATTATGGATGCATTCCAAGAATTTAATTAATATAACATCTCTTCACTCACTGTAATTCCTCACCAGGGTTATGAGAACTGGGAGTGTTTAGTTTCTTACTCGGTTGATTAAAAGGTGCTTTCTGTGGTTTTCCTACCAGCTATTTTCCATGAAATTTACTACTTGTCCATGAATGTGAAATCAATATAGTTAAGGTGATCCAAGTGGTGGGAAGTGCTTTCATCCAAACATAGAAAGAAGACCACTCGGCGTGCGTGGGGGGCTCAGTGTCTGACTTCGGCTCAAGTCATGATCTTGCAGTTCTTGGGTTTGAGCCTCGTGTTGGGCTCTGTGCTGACAGCTCAGAGTCTGGAGACTGCTTCAGATTCTGCGTCTCCATCTCTCTGTTCCTCCCTTGCTTGCACTCTGTCTCTCTCCAGTGAATAAAAGCAAATAAAAAATTAAACAAACAAACATGGAAGACCAGTTTGCTTGCCTTAGTTGGGAAGGATAAAGTTTTAAGACTACAGATTGGAGTTCTAGGGTCATATTTGAAAAATCCCAGAATAGTAGAAGTATTTTTTTGGAAATTTTGAGGAGCTAAAATGAGAAAAAAGTTAACAGTAATACTGTATAAGAGGGCACTAAACTATGGTCCATTATGATACGGTCCAGGCTGAAAGTCATTGGCTTACATAGGGTATGGAAAGATCTATGGACTTTAAGACCCCTAATGGATCCTGGGTGTGTTGTGTGCAGGGCGGGGGGCGGGGGAATAGGACATGCCTTTTGAAATCATATAAATTATTTTTCTTGGGGCCATTGGAGAAAATGGAACCTACATTTGATGAAGTGTGGCACATCTTCTGTTTTGATTCCGTGCTTGGCTAACCATGAAGATTAGATTAGGTCCTGCTATAAAACTACTTTGGAGGGTGGGAAGGAGGTGGGGGGGTATCAGAGAGGGAGAGCCGCGTGAGGGGGCGGGAGGGATTCCAGGGGCAGGCAGAGGTGCGGCCCGCAGCAGAGTTCCTCATATTCCTGTCGAAGCTGGTGTTTGATTCAAAGCTGTGGCTGCCAGCGAGCAGCGCATCTGTAGGACAGAGTCGCAGGAGGCAAGTTCAGGGCCGAGTTGTGGCACAAACAGGTGGAAGCTCGGGTCCTTAGGCCGGGAATACGTGGGTTCCAGAGACAAGCTGTGACAGGTTCATCGGCAAGATCTTCAGGACTTCGGCTCGGCGGTGCAGTGGAGGCCTCCGGGGAGCCCTCCGCCTCTGGTTTTGCCCTTGGCCCCCATGGCTCCGCTGCTTATTGGTGGTCACTGACACCTTCGCTGTTGTGGTGACATCGCACAGAGGGTGTCCCTGTCTGCATCCCCTTCTCTGCTGGTGCAAGTCCGTCGTGACGCGTGTGTCTCTGCAGCGGTGCTGCTCACTTGTCCCTGTCCACAGACAAGTGCAGAGGGTCCTACGTAGAGCCACACACAGAGCATGAAAATTTGGGACGACAGGCTGTATTTTGAGAACGAGAAGGGCTCGAGGAGTTAGTGAACAGCCAGTGGCGGACCTGGTGACAGCAGCGAACCCCCCTTACCGTTCTCCAGCGGCGCGCTTCCGCCCATAGCTCCCCCGCTGCGGCCGCTGCTCTCTGGCCCAAGCACTTCCCCTCGCCCTCTTCATTCACAGCTCCGTCCTGCGGACTGCGGGAATGAAGGTGTTGGGAATATTTTGCACGAACTAGTTTGGGCCAGTTATGGTCCATCACACCGGAGTAGTTATGCCAAGATGGGCACTAGGCTTGAGCCAGCACAGTCGGTGGTCGCGGGAGAAGATGCTGTCTCATCCGAGGGGCTGCGAGCCTGAGCGATGTTCACGTGGGCGGCCAGCAGCCATGTGTCCTGCCACAGGGGGGCAGCGTAAGGAAGACCTAGTAGGTCTCGTACTCTTAGTTTCTCCCGCTCCCAACCCCCAATGGCTGCAGCTCGTGTCCTTCTTGTAAATTTCAGTCTACAAGTACATAGGAGGAGTTGGGCCCCTTCAGAGCGGTTTGGCTCAGATCCTGCATCTTTTCCGTGGCTGCCTGTAGCCACACTGGTACTTCGTGGTTTGATTCCCAGCTCGGCTTCTAGGTCGCTGTCCAGCCTGAGACAGGTCGTTAATTTCTGAGTGACCACCCCCCCCCCGCCCCCGGCATGCTTCGTGGATCGCAAAGCAACTGTGCTAATGATGGAGGGTTCTGGACAGAGCGCCGTCCGTGTCACAGGTTCAGGTACTGGAACCCCTTTGTGCTGTCCCTCCAAACCCCACTTGCTGTGGCCTTGGAACCCAGGCCATCAGGAAGCTGATAACCATGTGATTTTTCTCAAGGGCCTTTAATTGAGCCTGGAGCCCCTGATTTAAACGCCCCTGGTCGAATCAAGCTTACTTATTTCATTTTCCACTCCCTTTTATTTATTTTTTATTTTCTTAAAAAAAGTTTTAAATGTTTTTATTTATTTTTGAAAGAGAGCAAGACAGAGTACCAGCCAGGAAGGGACAGAGAGAGAGGTAGACACAGAATCCGAAGCAGGCTCCAGACTCTAGGCTGTCAGCATAGAGCCTGATGCAGGGCTTGAACTCAAAAACCGCGAGATCATGACCTAAGCCGAAGTCGGACGCTTAACTGACTGAGCCACCCAGGCGCCCTACACTTCCTTTTAAATGACAGAATTGGAATTAAATATATTTTATGTCTTCCACTCTGAGCCCCTGTGATGAGGACTCGATCAGGCAAGATGGCGCTGCCAGACCACAGGATCATCTCCCATCGAGACTACTGCCATCAGCCACGGGGCACCTTTGGTAAGAATTAGGAAAGGGACTTCTCCTGCTTTATCCCCACAGCCCCTTACCAGCTGGGCTCACAGCCTGGTGAACACAGTGCAGCCTGGAAGACAGGCCGCCGTACCACTTGGACTATGCTGTGGAGTTGAACTGAGTAGCTTGGGTGGTCTTCCTCTGGTTCAGGTAGGGAAGGTAGAGAGATACACTCCTGCTGATTGAAAATAGAATAACGAGTTTCTAATACATGTATTCGAGCTTTCAACAAAGTGCTCTAAAAACATGTCATATGATCTCAACATTTCAGAATTTTTCATTTTAAAAACCTCGGAAACGTGTTTTGTACACATTACAATATAACACAACATCCCACCTAAATATGTTAATTCCATTTTATTAGCTTTGAGCTCTTTCATTTTCTCCTGTCCACGCTTGCTGTTATAGCTGCAGTTTGGTGGAATTAGCATAGGTTTCGTGCCTGAGGCAGGTTTTGGGTGAGGATTACGGCACGGAAGGTTCTTGATCCTTGGGAGGGATTCTCATCTGAGGCAGGATGTTGAGAACGACGTTTCAGAGTAGTGCAGGAGGGCTGGCAGAGGCAGCCACGTGGAGAAACGAACTGGATTAAGGACCAGAGTGGTCCTCAGAATTCACGGATATTTGACCATAGGAGCACACTTGCCTGAGGAACGGCGGGATGCTTGTGCGTGGACTATTCTTAATGAATCTGCTTTGATTATATTCAAAGTATGACGCACACAATGCCAGTTTCATAAGGAATAACCCACAATTATATGGATTTTTTTCATTATGCGAGGTAAATGGAAATAAGGCCTCTATCCCTGGTTTTTGTGAGGAAACTGTGGGTATTAATAACAGCTTAGAATAGTGCCTGGTACATTGTAAACACTTTGTAATGTTAGTTTCTTTTCATTGTTTTCCAGCCAATGATCATTCATTACTCTAAAGCCCGTGATACAGATGATGGCTGATATTTTTCTTCCTTGTCCATGTTGTGACAATAATTATTTTAAAAAGGCTTTAATCCATTAGATGAGAATCTTTTTTAATGGGCCTACTGCTGCTGTAGTCAAATATTATGAATTCTGTGGCTTTTGTTAAAAAACAAACGAACAAAAACCCTACCAGTACGACTCGAATCTTGTGGTGGACACGTCTTCCTGGTTAACTGTCAGGGATAGTGTATGAGTCAGTTTTTGTTGCTGTGACAAGCAATTCCAGGTTTTCAAGGGCCGACAAAGACACATGTATGTCTTTCTTCATGACACAGGGGGGCTCGGTTGGCTATGGCTCGGCTGTCTTAGCTGGGCTTCCCTGTGCTGTTTCTCACGCCTCCTCTTTCTAGGACCCAGGCTACAGGAGAAGTCACTAGGGCCTTGCTGTTCTCTGGACAGAGGGCAAAGCCCAAGGGACTTTTGTTCGGACACTGTCATACCTTGTGTTTGGTTCATATTCCATTAGCCGTATCAAGTGTCCCGGCCAAGACCAACATCAGTGGGGCAGGAAGGTGTACCTCACCTAGTGGGAGGCGTAGCAAAGGCAAGGAGGGAAGAAGATTAACTGTGAGTCAATAATACAGTATACCGAAGATGGTTTTCTTAGTACTGGTACCATTTATCTTTCTTAAAATACAGCCTCACAAATTCATTTAGCTTTTTCTTTTAAACTCTTTTAAGCATTTAAAACCATTAATACAATCATAGCAAAAAAAGAGAGAGGGAGAGAAAGAGACAGACAGATGGGCAGAAAGGAAGGACCATCTGAAAAGAGTCAGGAAAATATTGACCCGTCTTATTTCCGAGAATGAAACCAGTGGTCTCTGAATGACCAGCATTAACCCAGCATTAATGGCACAAGTAGGAAATACCAGAGTCGTCGAAAGAAGGATCCAGATTTACGGCTTCTCCCAGACTTCTCTAATCGAGGCTGTTTTCCCTGTAGATGCCTTAGTCAATCAGTAATTAATTTGAAATCCAAAGTTTCATTAAGTGTTATTGAGTCTCCTCACACTGACGTTTGTAGTGCTATATTTCTTTAAAATCACAAACCATTTTTCATACTGTCGTTTGCATATTTTAACAGAAGAGATTGCAGTTCTGGTATAAATGACCCAGTTTTCTGGATATATTTACTTGAGTGTCATAAACTTATTATTCCCCCTCTTTCACTTCATTGCTTTTCTGCTTTTCTCACGTATTTTGAAATCATATTTAAAACATCATTACAGCCTCTGAATTTTGTCTAAAGTATAAATACACTTCACCGGCTGACTATTTTCAAAACAATACTAAGGAGCTGGTCTTATTTAGGTCTCGTCTTCTCTCCCTGCAGTACCGGGGTACGTTTTGAATGTTTAGAGGATGGTTAAGACCTGGGAGTGACCCAGGATCTGTATTATAGGGAACTTGCGTGAATACAGTTGCTAAAACGAAGAGCGGTAGACTCAGCCAAAAATAACTTGTTGTAATTTTGGAGGCCTGAGAGTGAAGATATTCCTTTTTATGATTTATTTATTTATTTAATTAAAAGTTTGTTTATTTTGAGAGAGAGTGCAAGTGGAGGAGGGGCAGAGAGACAGAGAGAGAGAGGGAGAGAGAGAATCCCAAGCAGGCTCTGGGCTGTCAGTTCAGAACCCGACTTAGGGCTCGAACTCATGACCTGAGCTGAGATCAAGAGTCAGATGCTCAACGGACTGAGGCACCCAGGCGCCCAAAGATTTCGTTTTTGAAACCAATAGGCTGCTCCTTTCAAGTCCCTGAGCTTTGTCCCTAGAGCTGCTTTGTGGTGACATGTTTGCTTTTTAATTAAACACAAGCGAGAAAAGATACTGCCTAGAATCCAAATTTCTGACTTCTCTTATAAACACTGCAAGACTCGGCAATCTTTACCTGGGACTGAGCAGCAGCTGCCTTTCGTAGGCAGGCGAGGGCCCCCCAGCACCCCACCCGTCTACTGCGTGAGTGCTGTCCTGCCTGGCTTCACCCTCGCTTCTGTGCCTTGTAAACCCCTTTCTCTTTCATTCTTAGCACTTATAATGTGCTAGCATTTTATTTAATCTTCTTGTGTGTTGTATTTATTGCTTCTTGACGGCCTCCCCCGATGGAATGTGCGTTCTCATGTAAAACATAATTTTGCAAATAGCAGGACATTTAAGAAATGTTTGTCGACGGAATTAGTGAATGGGGTTGTTACCTGGCTGACATTTGCACTTACAGCTTTTCCTGCCTTCTGCTGAGATCCTGTTGGACATTCCCCCGCACGGTTTCCCCAGACCCAGCAAGCTTTTCTGTGCCCCAGGACCTTGGTATGTGCTGGCAGTTCCTCGTGCGGGGCCCCACCCTTACTTCCTTGTTCAGACCCTTGGCTTCTTTCTGCTCCTGGAGCATTGCGCCCTAGATGAGACTTTCCATGGGACCCGCGGATTCACCGGAAACAGCCCCTTCATGAAGCGTGGCATGGTCCTCTACGTCAGCTTTACCAAAGAACGCCTGACCTCCTTGGGCAGTAGGGATGTGACCGGTCCTCTCTATGACCCGTCTCCTGGTTCCCCTCCTACTGATTCATAGGGGATGATGATTAAATGGCCTCCAGATGAATTCAGGTATCTCAGCTGCTGAATTGTCCTGACCACCAGCCACCTTCTAGAAATTTCCACATGTTACATACAATTGGGAAAGAAGTGAGAAAGACTGAATTCCATTCCAGATTAGCTTTTGAATTTATTTCCTCACTTCCCTGTGTGTTGTGCCCAGGAATGTTAGACATAAACTGAGAGAAGACAGAAGGAATTCTTGCCCTAACATTCTAGTTTCCTCTTGTTGGAGAAAACAGATCTGTGTTTTATCTCAGATGGTCATTTTTGCCTTATTCAGGGTACTTTTTGGCAGGAGAAGATCATATGGAATTTATTGTGAGGACATAGAAAATCTTATAGTACTGTACCTTAAAAAAAAGTTTCACTAGATGATTGTACCTTTCAGCCATATCTACAATTAATTTGAATGTATTATAAGCTAGTTAAAATATTCCATTAATGAAAAAGGCAGGCCTAGCTTATGGTAAATACACTACTAAGTGTTTATAGAACATTTCATATTTTACATGATTTCCTTTATAATTTTGCTTATCTTTTCATTGTAATTCCCTGAAGGACATATAAAGGATCCCCTAAAGAGAGTAATTACTGTTGTACTCTTTAACCAAGGCTCCTTTTGCAAAGAGAAATCCGAGCTGCTTTTTAAAGAAGGCCGTTTTTTAAATAAAAATGCAAATAAGCTACTTTGTAACCACATTAATTACCCACCTAGCCTCTTATTACCGTGTTTGTATTGTTTGCAAATACTACTTACAGGCGTGTGGAAATTAACGTTACTGGTCCCGAGGAAAGAGAGTAGTGGGGAGGCTGTGCTTTGGAACCAATTAGGGCGAGCCTTGTCTGCACCGGGGCTCTGGGGAAAAAAACACAGCCTTGCAATGTCAAATAATAGCATTAGCTCTGACTGCATAGGCAGAGCTCTGTAATTATATTATTGGCCCTATTTTGCTTCTGCAATGAATTTCATTGCCTGCATCGTAAAATCAGCAGGCAGCAAAGTTTCTGCTAATGATTTAATGTACTCTCTGATCATTTTGGACAAAAGTCACGGTAAGATCCAGGAGGCAATTTTATGACCCCCACTGACTGCTGCCTGGGTTGAGCGTTTCTAGTGAGGGCAAAACACGATTCTGATCTCCTTGTTATCCTGGCGAAATCCTTCGCACACGGGAGAGAAAATTACTCACGTGGTACGTAAGCTTGAGTGGAGGGCCAGCCCTGTGCCAGGCATGGTCCTAGGCACTTGACATCTAGTACTCATTCCTGAGTACCTCTGTGATCTGCGATTTCATCTTCTTTTTATGGAAGAGAAACTGAGGACTGGCTTCAGTATAAACCCACACTCTAAATAGTGATCGGATTAGCCCCCTTTCACACCAGGTATAATATAAATGATGCAGGCTTTTTAAAAAAAAATTCAGCTAATTAGTGGCTGAACTTTATATTCTAATTAAAAAAATTTTTACATCAAAATATCTTTTGGATTTAATGAATCCTTTCCATGTGCTTTGAAGTTAATTTGAGTTTAATAAACATTACCGTGGAACATTGGTCTCATCCTTTTAGGAATCTATGAATAAACTCGTTCCGTGGTGGAGAGCTATGCATTCCTCCCGTGTCCACCCAGGGATAGAGGAGAGAAGGGACCCTTTACGTCTTTGTCACTTGCCACATGTTTACAGGCAGGATCTAACTTACTCCTCTCTTGCAACACCACAAAGTGGACATCAGTGTCCCCATGTGACAAGTGAGGGGAAAGGGGAAGTAAACAGCTTGCCTGAAGCTGCAGTGCTGAGTCCTTGGCAGAGGGAGAATTTGAAAACAGAACTCAGGTGTTGTAACAAAACAGAGCAAACTGCCAAGGTCGTAGACTCCTCCTTCCCCCACACTTTCCTTTCATTTCCTCCCTTTTCTTTTTTTTTTTTTTAACAGCCAAGTGTGTGGTAATTGTGGAACAGATGGCAGATTTCACTCCTTTTGCCTAAAACTGTAGTTTATCAACCCAAAACGTACCGCCGTCCACTGGAGCAGTGGGTAAGCCGTTCTGACCTCTGCAGGCGCCTACACTCCAGCCGCCCATTCCCAGGCTGCCTCCCCCTTCCTGGGGCAGGTGCATTTGGGGGGGGGTCTCAGCACAGGCTAACCTGGTAGCACAGCTGCTTCCGGACTGAGTGCTGCTCTTTGCAACTTTATTATTATTTTTATTTATTGATTTTTTTAATGTTTATTTTTGTGAGAGTGCGACAGAGTGTGAGCAGGGAAGGGGCAGAGAGAGAGAGAGGGAGGCATAGAATCCAAAGCAGGCACCAGGCTCTGAGCTGTCAGCACAGAGCCCGACGCCGGGATCCAACCCACCAACCATGAGATCATGACCTGAGCCGAAGTCAGACGCTTAACTGACTGAGACACCCAGGGGCCCCTCTTTTTGCAGTTTTAAAGCAGGGGCTTCTCACCATTCAAAGAGGGTTTACCTCCCTAGAACCTGTAAACCCAGTTCTTATTAGAGGAATTAAGATAAAACCAAAACTCAAAACAACAACAACACACCACACCCCCTGCCCCCAGTCGCACACAAGAAAGGTAATATTTGCAATTATTTGAGGAAAAATCAAGTCTTTCTGAAGGACTAATAATAGCAAGCAGTAGCCCCTTACCCTACTTTCCCACCCTCTGCTTTCTCCCACTCATTCATGCATCCAGCAGACACCGCAGAGAACGGCTTCTGTGCCCGGTGCTTTTCTGGATGCCGCTTGAGAGGATGCAGGCTCTTTGAACAGTTGCCGTTTTTGATGCTTCTAGTGGCCGCCTCCTGTGTCTTAACAGGATGCTTAACCTGCCATGTGTCGATCTGTCGGTTTCAGGGACTTGCTAATGACTTCTGCTGCTAGGGGTATGGATTCGGCTCACTGATACCAGCTTCCTGTTGTGTTTGTGTGTCAGATTTGTGTAGTCTTCATTTGTGTTGTACATTCTGTGCATTGTATCTGTGTGTGTGCGTCTACGCTGTGTGTGTGTATGTGTGTGCGTGTACCCATGTGGTATGTCTCTGTGTGTGTTCTACTCTGGAAGCGTCCTTGACTCTGTACCTTGTTCGGTGAGCCTTTTGGTGCCCCCTACCAATCCTTCCACCTCTTCTTTTACCCCTTCGCCCCCAAATTTCTGCTACGTACACTTCTATCGTGTCATGGATAATAACATTTACAATCCATTCTATGACCGTAATTAAACTTCCTGCATTATATACAGACTGATTATTTTTTTAAGCTTTACTCTTTAACTTTTATATGATTTAAAAAATGCCATTTAAAAGTTTTTGACACAAAATTTTTCCTTTTTTCTTTTTATTTAAATCCAAATCGGTTAATGTATAGTGTAATAATGATTTCAGGACTAGAATGAAGGGATTCATCAGTTATGTACAACACTCAGTGCTCATCCCTACAGGTGCTCTCCTCCATGCCCCGTTAGCCCCTCCCCCCACTCAACACCCCGCCAGCAACCCTCAGTTCTCTGTTTTTAAGAGTCTCTTATGGTTTGTCTCCCTCTCTGTTTTTATATTATTTTTGCTCCCCTTTCGTTATGTTTATCTTTGTTTCTTAAGCTCCACATATGAATGAAATCATACGATATTTGTCTCTGACTGACTTATATAGCTTAGAAAAAAACACTCTACTTCCATCCACATTGTTGCCAATGGAAGATTTCATTCTTTTTGGTTGCTGAGTAATATTCCATTATATATTTTTGTGCACGTGTGTGTATGTATACATACACATATATGTGTAAGCCACATCTTCTTTATCCATTCTTCAGTCAGTGGACATTTGGGCTCTTTCCATACCTTGGCTATTATTGATAGTGCTGCTATAAATATTGGGGTGCATGTGCCCCTTTGAATCAGCATGTTTGTATCCCTTGGATAAATACCTACCAGTACAATTGCTGCACCATAGGGTAGTTCTATTTTTAATTTTTTTGAGGAACCTCCACACTGTTTTCCAGAGCGGCTGCACCAGTCTGCATTCCCACCAGCCGTGCAAAAGGGTTCCTCTTTCTCCGCATCCTTGCCAATGTCTATTGTTGTCAGAGTAGTTAATGTTAGCCATTCTGACAGGTGTGAGGTGGTATCTCATTGTGGTTTTTATTTGTATTTTCTATGGATTGATTCCAAAAGATGAGAAACAATATACATTCACATCGTTATGGTCCTATAAATATTTCTTACCCAGGGGCCAGTAAGTGTGGCTCTATTATATCTCCTTCTCTAGGGTTCCTATGTCATGCCCCTGGGACAATGAACTTAGTGTTCCCATGTTCAGTGTTCTGTCCTCTGTCAATTGCTACCATAATGGCATGCTCTTAATTCATTAGAGGGATGAGGGGTGCACATTCTGAATCAGCTTAGTGCCACTTACTTGATACTTTTGAGCCCGAGTAGATGATCTGTTTTTCAGATGTCTGACTCAGGTACACCTGTCATCCACCCCTTGTTCTTCCCTTCCCCCACCCATGGCATCTGGGAATATTTCCATCTAGGCTCATTTCCAGACTCAGAGATCTCTCTTCTCTCTTGTTTGCGTCAAGCAGTGGATGGCATTTATGTATGTAGACTTCCTCATAAATAAGTCATTGACAGACTAAGCAGTCTCTTGGATGGAATGATGAGTGGCGGGAGGGAGTGCACTAATATATGCAAGAAGAGCCATTTCAAGTAGGAAAAATAATTTTTTATGGACCTATGAAGGTAGCGGGTTGAGAGGAAGTCACCAGTGTCCCAATAGCCAGTGTGCAATCTGATTTTCTTTAAACCTGTTGGGACAGCAAGGAAGGAGATAAGGCATTTTTTCATATCTCCTCCTGTGAGTGTCACCCACAGATTTCTAAGGCTAGACTTTGAGACAGTGGTGGAACAGCAAAGAGAGAAGGGCGGTATTTGCCGCTCATTCTCCGACTGTGCTCCCTCTACACGTAGTAGGCCTTTCACAGTTACTCTGCAGCCTTCTGATTTCCTCCTGTTTTGTTTCACTTGACCCACTGCTAAATCAGCTTGTTTGATCTTGTTCCTGTCCCCTGGCTGATGTGTCTTTAATTGATTTTCTGTATGGTTGTAGCATTTGTGCTTGCTACGGTAATGAAGAAAGGAAGGAAGGAAGAAAAGAAAGAAAATTACAGGAATAAAAACAAAGGTTTGGTCCAGGCACTGGGCCTCTCTGAGCCTCAGTTTCCCCCTGTGTCAAATCTGGTATTAATAGCCGCTTTGTAGGGCTATTGTGAGGGCGCGAAGTGGCATCGTTGGAGTCTTAGCAGACGGTTCATTATGTCCTGGATGGCCGCAACATTTGTGTCAGCACCGTTCTTATTACTGGGCTCACATAGCAGGGGCACGTGGTTTCTTAGGCGACTGCGTGCATGGATTCGCCCTTACATGGTGTTTATTCACAGTTAATCCATGTGCTGGGAGATCTGGCTGCCATGTTCAAAGCCCGAGGGGAGCTTTGTTATCTGTAAGGGCTGGATTAAGTTTAGAGCGTGGTGGCCTCTGCCCAAGGTGAGGCTGCCTGTTTACATAAAGCACCCCCACGCTCCGTCTGGGACCTGCCCTCACTACTCCTGCCTTCCCTGGATGGGCACTAAGGATCCACAGAGCCAGAGGCCAAAACACGCATCACTCTCCAGTTCAATCCAGGCTCTGAAAAACTCATTCCAGGGGTGCCTGGGTGGCTCGGTCGGTTAAGTGTCCAACTTCAACTCAGATCATGATCTCATGGTTTTGTGAGTTTGAGCCCCGCGTCCAGCTCAGCGCTGACAGCTCAGAGCCAGGAGCCTGCTTTGGATTCTGTGTCTCCCTCTCTCTCTCTGCCCCTCCTTGTTCATGCTTTGTTTTTTCTCTTTCTCTCTCTCTAAAATGGACATTTAAAAATTTCATTTCATTTTTATTTATGAGCAAGTCTGAGTGCACAGCGGACTGCAAACAGAAGAAAAGCTTACGATGAAAAGGCAAACATTTACCTCTGCCTTCCAAATGGAGTCCCCCCCCCCCCCCATTCCTCACTCTTGCTGTAGCAGTTAGAGGGAACATAGATCTGAAAACACTACGATCCTTTCTGGTTCTTAATTATGCCCCTACTAATCTACCCCACACAGAGGGAGACCTGTACTATTGGGAAACACCCAGATAACATGTTCTTATTACAAGATATACAATTATACCCACTAATTGGAAGCATGTTTCCTTTCTTCTACAACCTGAAATTTTCTGAATTTCAACTGAGAACCAAAATGCTTGTCTATTAAGACAATTCTTTTTCAAGAAGGAAAATTACTATAGCATCATTATGTGGGGAACGTGGACAAGACTGAGGATGCAATGAAAATGTTCTAAGCTTAACACAATATTGAAAGGGTAAGAAGGCATAACAAGAACATTCTAGTAATCTGAGCTTGATTGTTCTAAGACTCTACTCAAAGTCCAAAGTCTTAATAGCTAAGCGATATGATGAGAAATGTTTGGCTAGGCCTGTGAATCACAGGTTGGGAAAAAAATTCAAGGGAAAAGTAGACATGGATAGTTTTTAGCACAGTATTTGGGTCCTTTGGGAATGGGGTCCTCATCCAGCCATGCATGCCAGGTTATGCATGTGGAATTATTTGAGTCATTATTAAGTTCATCTGTACCTCCTCTTTACCCCATTCACTGGGCGTTCTTTTCCATATATTTTGCAGGTTTTTTTTTTTTTTTCAATTTATTTCTACTTTTTAAGCTGTTCTCTCTTGAACTTTTCTTTCATTTCCTAAACTTTTGCTAGCCATCCTAGTCTGGCAGTCTGGCTGAAAATGTGGTAAGGGGCCACTCTTGACTTGGCTTCTGGATTCCTTCCACGCCTAATTGGCTGACCAGAATGGGCGTGTTTGGGGCGCATTGGTGCCACATGTTTCTTTCTAGCCTGGGCTCAGAGAGCTGGCTTCGAGGGGTACTTGGTTCTGGTACTGTCCTCCATGGCTTTGTACCATAGAAGCCTCTGGTGCGAATGACAAAATGAAGGGTTCTCCAGATGAGGCTTCTACCCTCTGTTCGTTCCTGTTCTAGGGAGACCTAGCTGGTCCCGTTTCTCAAGCTCAGTGGATCTGATCTTTGGCCATCTTGCGGTTTAGATGTTGGGACATAGCTAAGTTTGTCAAGTTTTTAAGAACCGAGTATCAAAGAAGTGATCTTGACCTTGGTTGTAACCATGAAATTCATTGAATTAGCCAGGGATCTGCTTGTCAGATCAGCTTTCTGGTTGGGGAACATTTTTATAATCGCATGTATTTTGGCTTTCAATATTTTAAAAATAAAGTTTCATTGGGAAAAAAGTTTATTCGACTGTTGTACCAGGAATTTGGAATTAATTCATTTGCCAGTAAGTATTTATATCTTAGCTTAAATGAAACCCAGCCCCTCAAATCTCTATTCTGTATTATGTCTTCCTTTAAAGAAAAAAACCATAGCCCACCCTTTCATTATATTTGCTATTTATTGGTCTGCTTGCTGTTTCGGCATTTCGTTTCTGTATGGAAGCGCCAGGACGAAATTTGTGTTTGCCCCTGAATCCCGGGGCTGGTTCGGCGCAAGAAGCACAGCGTGTCTCGCGCGTGCCGGCGTCGCACAGGCTGGCTGCTGCGCGGAGCACCTAGGGGAGCACGCTTAGGTCCGCCAGCGCTGTTTTCTGGTGGGAAAGCAAAACAGGTGGGTCACATTCGTACCCCTCGGCCTTCTTGAACTGGTGTCTTTGGAAAACGGGGGCCAAGTGGAAGCCACGAAGGCTGCACGGTGGGGAAGAGGGAGCCCTGGAGACAGGTGAGAACGCGCAGACGGTGCATAGCTCGTGTGGCTTCACTGTGCTTCCACTGGGGCTTCTGCACAATCACGACGGCCGCCTCTGCCCTGCCCACCCTTCACTGGGGTCGACCATCCCAGGGGAGATGGTGGGAGAGCGCCGTTGGCTAACTGTGAAGCCCAGGCTCCTGTTGTGGTGGGTGAATGAGCATTCAGGAAGACTGTCGGTGGGCAGATTCAGTCGGAAGGGAGATGTGTTTTAATGGAGAAGGGAGATTTGTTAGGTTGTATCATAAATGTTTTGAATGTGTTTGGATAGAAGTTTATAAAGGAAATGGCAAACTTCGGTGTATGTTTGGGGGGGATATTCTATACGTATCTTCTTGGCAGAGATATAGCATATGTAATAATTGAATTAGGCAAAAACTTCTCTTCATTGACAAGAAGACCCTCAGTCTACGAGATGAAGGTATGACCAGGAGATTTCGGTTTTAACATTCGTTCTTCCCACCACAAGCCAGGGGGGTAATTAGGGGTGAATTTGTGGACAGGTGAGAGAATAAAAGTACATGGGGAAGGGAGAGGGTTAGGGGTCAGATAAGAGACCAGGCTCAGTATTCAAGAAGGTCTTGGGCATGACACAGTCTCGTCAGTTTCTCCGTTGGTGTGGTAGGGACAAAGTGTTCACATTTTGCTCTCATACCTTGCCCATTATCATCATCACATGAAGAAAACAATGTCTAGAATAAGCCCTTAGCATGACTTTTCAGAGTGGGCATGAGTAAACAGCGATTGTGAAAGCTTGCTGCCTTGAATTCTCTCCAATTGTCGGGGGTTAGAAGGTAACATATTCATTATGCATGCTTTCGTTGGTCAAGATGGGGTTGCCATGGACACATTGGTCTGCCACCACATCAGTTTCTGGACAGGAATGGTGAGAGGGATGACGGGCCACTGGGGAAGGTGCTGTCACCTGGGAAGCACACTCGTGCTACCTGTAGGAAGAGCATTGCTCTCGCAGCTGCAGCAGTTGGCTTCTCTCGGGAGGGGGCACAGGTGGGAGAAGCCATTATTCCCACGGACAGACCCTCCAGCCTTTTTGTTCTTTCAAACCATAACCTCTATCAATGCACTGTGAAACTCATATAGTGACTGCATAGGTCAAGGTCATCAATTTTCATCCCTCTTCTTTTCTCACCTGAATCTTGGCACCGTGAATTGGGAAGGTGAACAGGCCCTTACAAATCACTGCCTTCCATACCTGGATACTGTGGATGAGGATACGCAGGGAAGAAACTTGCTTCAGATTGTGCAGCAAGTCTGGGGTAAAAGCAAAGCTAGACTCTCCCTGTTGGTGCTCACGTCAGACCTTTTCACCATTAGTTAGGTAAGCTTAGACCACTAATTTTCTAAAATCCTAGAACATAGGATTTTTAATTCTAGATCGTTCTCTTTTAGGAGTTAAAATAAAAATCGAAAGTTACTTTGCATATCCAACTGGGTCATGAATAATTATTACTTGATGAACTTTTTTTGTTAAGGACACTGTGCTAACACTGTGTGTTGTAAGTCAATGAAGCTGGAGCTGAAACCAGCCCTGCCTGCCAGGAGTTCAAATCTAGGAGGTAGGGAACTTGCTTGCAGAACAACTCTAAGAGGAGGAGGACAGGATAAACGACTTAAAAACTATGGAAATTTGGAACACAGATGGAGCTTTTTCAATAAAGGGATGGACGATGAGATGATGGAAGGCTTTGTGGACGAGTTGGGCCTACAAGGATACCGTTGAAAAGATATGGGAGGTAGGCAACCAAACAGAAAACATTACATGGAACAGCAGACTAGGATGAGTCCATATGTCTATCTGTCTATCCCAGCAGTCGTTGATTATTCCACTCATCCAATCATCCATCCATCCATCCATCTGTCCGTCCATCTGTTCATCTATCCATCCGTCTGTCCATCCATCAGTCTGTCTATCCATCCGTCCGTCTGTCTGTCCGTCCATCATTACATCCATCTGTTCATTTGTCCATCCATCCCCATCCATTATTCCATCGATCCATCTGTCCATCCACCCATCCATCGTCTGTCCATCTATTCACCCATCCATCATTGTCCATCCATCCATTATTCCATCCAGCTATTCGTTTGTCCGTTCGTCCATTCATCCATCCATCAAATTGCTGGTATTTTAAATTTCGCCATTGCACTGAATGTGGCAAGAGACAATTTTAATAGAAACAGAAAAGAAATTAGGTGGAATCTTTGTAGGGTCTAGAGTATCAGGCTAAAGAGTTTGGAATTTTTATGCTAGGAAATGCCGACTTAAGGTACAGGACTTTTAAGTGGTATGCCTGAGGGATTTCTCTAGCACTGTAGTTGGAGGTGATTGCTGTAACCATGGATCTAGTGAGGAGGCTGTAGTAAGAAACAGAGAAGACTGGAGAAAATGGGATCTGTGGAAACAGACACCTAATGGGATGTCAAGGTCAAAGCAGAGGGGCTGGAGAAGGCAACTCTGAAGTTGAGTCTGTGTGGCTGATCTAGGTGTGTGTCCATGGTAAGAACATGATGTATTGAATTTTGAATTTAGAAACAGATGGATTTAAAATAAAATTAGGGGTGCCTGACAGCTCAGTCGGTTAAATGTCTGGCGTTGGCTCAGGTCTTGATCTCGTGGTCCATGAGTTTGAGCCACAGGCCAGACTCTGTGCTATCACCTATCAGTCTTTGTTTCTCTCTTTCTGAAAAATAAACCAACATAAAAAATAAGATTAAATTAAAATAAAATAAAAAATAAAAGAGATGGATTCTTATTAATGTGAATAAGAATTTTTCTTTTTAAGGCAGGCGACTTATTTGCATAGGTTTCATTAAACAGCAGCTCTGGTAACTGTTGTCAAATATGACAGTACCATAGTTCATCTCTCCCGTGTCTGTGGCGGGAGCTCTTCCCCTGAGTGTAGTGATAGCCTCTGAATCCTTCTCCCTCTATTTTATTTTTATTTTACTTTATTTTTATTTTGTTTTATTTTTATTTTTTTTTTAAAGATTTATCCATTTTTGAGAGACAGAGCATGAGTGGGGGAGGGGCAGAGAGAGGTGGAGACACAGGATCCGAAGCAGGCTCTGGGTTCCAGGCTCCAAGTTGTCAGCATAGAGTCCAACGC